>MU735514.1:13909-35940 GCA_026770625.1 Nicotiana glauca
ACAGCAACAGAATTTTGTATGTCGCACTTGCCAACAATGCAACAGGTTCCCCATATTGCAGTAAGAAGCATCACTGTTGACCCAGCTAACAAGCCTATCCCTACAGAGACCTGGCTCTGAGCAGCTGCAGCAGTTCCGGATACCCCCGATACTGAAACAATGAGGTTAAATTAAGAAACTTGTGAGGCTTAATATGACTTGCAACAAGAGCTTTTAATGATATAATAACAAACCAAGGTTTTTTCCCGGAAAATATAAACTTAGCTAAGAACATAACAAATGATCCATATCAGCGATACCAACTAGTTCGATAAATATTCAGTTCTTATTACATTAACAGTAGGTCCCGCGTTGGCCATGCCTATTTACAGACTTTTATGTTCATATGATAGGTTCAAATCCACACCACGAGATTCTTCCTGTCTTGGCGGTCAGAGCTACCCGATAGCTATAGCAGGTAATCAAAGTACGTGCAAACTGACCGGACACCACCATCATAAATGATAGGGAATATACAGTTCTATAGAACCCTTAGTGCACTTACAAAGACAAATTATTCAGTTACAGTATCATATGAAATGGGTTAGAATAGAGTGAAAGTTGGTCCCAATGGGACAACCATGAATGTTTCATGTAATGATGTTTAGTTTTTGATTAATAAATACACAGTTAAACCAAAAAAAAAAAAGTACAGAGGATTCACATACCTGCCTAATTTATTTTTAGTATTGGGGTTCGGTTGTAAAAAAGTGGATTTCATTCTTTGAAAATACGTTTACACACAAGGTTTGCTGGGTACCTAAGATCATGGTGAGATGTCCAAAGCATGACGAAAAGGGTCAAATGGAACACCAATTTAAGTTAACTATAAGTCCTAAAAGTGTCTATGCATTGTACATCATCAATGAACATAACTTAAATCCAAAAAGATTAAACAAATTAAAACAAGACACACGAAATTGTCGGATCTCTGTTCCCTTCTGGTGCAATTTTCAATCGCTCCAATATCCCATACTAATACTCCTGTCACAAATTACTTGGCTAAAAATGATTTCAATTATTCAAAAAAGAAATTAAATAACTTTTAATTATTACTCATGATGTGTAATATTTCTTTTAGTCGTCAGATATATGTTAAGTTTAATTTCAAAACAATAAGAAATGATGCCTGAATTCCTACCAAATTTTAATAATTACGCCATTATTTTCGGAAATATAAAATTATACTTTCTCTGTCTCAAATTATGCGATTCACAATAATACAGTAAATCTTTATATTTAAAAATAATTTAACTTTAAATTTTTAAATTTAACCTAATTTAGGACCACACCAATATGTATGACTAGTTTAAACTCAAAAATTGAAAAAAATTCTTTTCCCAGTCAAACACATTACACAATCACATATAGGGAGTAACTGGTAAAATAAACAGAGTGAAGGAAAGGACGATTACTATACCGAGAATGAGCATAGCATCAGGAAGAGCACCAAGCGCAGGAAGGAAGAGTCCACCAATAAGACCTGGCCCTAAAATCTCGAGCAACAGTTCACTACCGGAGGAGAGATAAGTAGCTGCCAGAAACATAAGGTAACCATACACGAAGATAAGGAAGACATTTCCTAGAGCAGTTTTAGTGCAAGGCAGAAAACCATAGCTCTGTTCACATGCCTCTTCTGTTTCAGCAAAAAGCGAGATAATTCCATGTTCACGACCACTACTGCCGCCGTGAACTACGTCGGAGACCAGATCCGACGACGGCTGGTCGCTGATAACGCGGCCGTACGTGGCGGTACAGAAGATGAGGAGGATTACGACAGGAAGATAAGCTTTGGGTAACATTTTTGCAGACTTAGAAATATCTACACAACATTTGGATTTATATATAGAGAGATCTGTTTAGTCCGAGTGGGAGAGATCACTGTATTAACGATACGTGTTAATGACGCGTATATGGACTTTGTAGACTGAGTTAAGGAGAGTGGGTCCTTTTTGAACGTGGATGCTGTATTATTGTAGTATTATTTTGGTACATTAATTCGATTTCTTTTTTTCTCCCCTAAATCTTGCCCAAAAGTACGAAATTTATTCATTGTTATGAATGAGGTGATCTGTTTACGTGGGAAAACAAACTAAAGTATGTTTTTTTTTTCTTCTTCTTTTTTCCGTCTTTATGCAGTTTATTCAACAGTAGAAAATCAAGAATATGGCAAGACATAACATATCTTTGCACAAGACGAGGATATAGAAGTCGAGGATTCGGGGTAGATTAATAAGTAGTCGAACGTATTTCTTTTCCATACTATAGGACTAGTATTATTCTTATTTTATATTTTTATTATTATCTGTTATTTCTTTTGCTTCTCTTTTCATTGTTTATTTACCCCCATATTTCTTTTTTAAAATCTGATGTGATTATGTTTTTCCTAAGCTCATGGTCTATCAGAAACAATATTTTTTCTTTTCTCAAGGTATGATAAGGTTCACATTTTACTCTTCAAATTTCACTTCTAGAATTAAACCTACTATTACTTCTTCCGTTTCATAATAAGTGACCAATTTGCTTTTTCATTTTGAATCAAAATAAGTGTCCAGTTATGTAATCAAGAAAGAATTCAATTTGTTTTTACAAAATAACCCCTACGTACATATCCCTAAAAAGTTTTCTTACTCCTCATATTAAATATTTAATTATGGGTAATTTATTAGTCATAGTAGGTATTTTTGTATAGAATTTAATATTTTCTTAATGAACGTGCTAAAAGAAAATTGATACTTATTGTGAACCGGATGAAATATTGTTGTAAAGTCAAGGATAGAATAGAAATGAATAAGAGATGGCGAAGATTCAAACTGACTACAATTTCTTCTTGCTTTTCTCTTTTTCAGCTTTTTAATAATTGACAGGACCATTCACCTTATTTATTGGGTCCAATTTATCGGTTTTATTGTTGTGAAATATTCATAGATCACAATCTTTTTTTATAGATATTATTTGTTATATTACGAATTATAAATATTTTTTATGTTGTTATAAGTTGTGTTTGATGTATTTCAACTATTGTATTCATGAATACAGTAGTAAAAATAAGCGTGAATCAGGGAAGTCTAGTTAATCAGTTCTTGTATTCGAGTGTATTCAACTGTATTCATGGAGTGAAACACGGGATTACAACTGGACAGATTATTGTATTCGGCTGTATTCACGACGTGAAATAGGGGATTACACTATTTTTAAAACGGAAAGTGAATCAATTAACATAATAGACTCCTAATATAACTCAACAAACTCAATTATAACATACAAATTTTATATTTTCAGTTATAAAAAAGATTCTCAACCGAAAAATACCTCATAAACATAGCAATCTTAGGAGAAATTATATAATACATTTGAATACATAAATTATATTAATTAAAAAAAACTTATGAATACATTCATGGTATATAACGAGATAGTGAATACGATGAAATACATAGAATACAGCGGGATACATTGAAATATAATATAAAAAAAAAGACAGAGAATACAATAAAATACATGGAATACAGCGAAATACATTGAATTACAATTTTTTTTAAAAAGACAATAAATACAATGAAATACTTAAAAATACAGCGTAATACGTATTGAAATATATTAAAAGAAATGTTCTTCTTCATCGCGAAAGATAAAGTTATGGCGTGGATGTCACGTGGAATTGCTCTGGATTGATGAAGTTGATTTGAAACTGAATCAGGAGAAGGCAAATCAGATGGAGTACCGAGAGAAGTATATGTCAAGACCTCAACAAAATGTGCAGCAACCATTAGAAAATTCACTCAAATGCATGACTCACCGTATATATGTCTCGGCTTTGAGCAAAAGGAAGAGTTTAGTCTTGATGAGGGCACAATACGACACTTGCAGGTGTATGTATCTGATTAAAACTGATGCATAATGGCGCTCTAGGACTTCAACAAAATTTGTGGAAAAGAATTGATTTTTCCACGGCAATTCATATGCTGAAGTGTTCATATTCCACGGAATTTGCATAAGATCTGGAATTGACACATTTTGTCATTGGCACTAAAACGGCTGTCGCAGCCGGCGAAGATAAATCCACAAATCCTCCTTCCTCATGCTTATGCTTCACTACCCCAAAAGTCATCTGTGAAAATTATTCCTCAAAATTTTCACCCTTTTGATTCTCCTACCTTTATCGGCGGCAAATTCATAGAAGACACAGACCCAAACTGTTTGGAATCTTTCATACTTGCACATAATATCACCAATAAAGTGTTTGGTTACCTTTGAATCTTTCATACTTTGCACAAATCAGGTGGAAGGAGGAGGAGATCGGAAATTTTAATGAGATGGGGAAGAGAATGGGATGCATCAAAGTAGGAGAGAGAAAGAAAATAGTGTAACTTATTAGCGTATTTAGTGGTTTAGGGCTAGGAGGTAACCAAAATTAAATATTTTGCTATAAACCTTAAAAAATATCTATAGAAAATAATTTTTTTAAATGATATTTATTTAAAATAAATAAGATTCCTTTATTGTTTGGTTTAATATCCTTTATGTACTGAACTACTTTTTGCGACTGCCTATCTCCATGTGGTTCCAAGTAGACAGACAGATAATTGATTGTGGAAATGTCAACGGCACCTAATCTTGACGCTTTTGTATCTTTACAGGGGAAGCTCTTTTCTAGATCTGTATAACTTCATACATACTTCAAGTATTTGTTTTTTATTAGGAAAAAAAACTCTACCACAATACAGTAGAGAGTAATTAAAAGCAAAAAAAATTGGAATGGTTAACATGTTACCTTGATTTTCTTGTATTATGACGATGAGTTTAACTTGTGGTGCGAAGAATATTTGCACAATCAGATCTAGGTAATTACATGTAATTTTTTCACTAATCATTAATTGGTAATCTCATAAAAATACATATTCAATGCTTTAATAATCATATTCTTTGGAAGTGGGAACTATTGAACTGCCTCCCTTATTTGTGAAACGTAAATGACCTGTGTGATACCCATTCTGCACAATCAATTCTTGGACTGTTTCTCTTTGCTATAATAATTTTTTGGCAGAATACATAAGTAGCCTCTTAATACATATTAAAAGTTTTTGGAAATATTCCCTTTTCATTTTTTCAGTTTTTTAAAGCATTTCATTTTATTTTCATTTTTCAGATTTTTTTAAAGTAAAAATATTTTTGTTTTTTTAAAAACGATAATATTCTATTGAAAATATTTTTTTCAATTTTTAAAAATCGAAAATATTTTATTAAAAAGATTGTTTTCTGTTTTTACAAATATTTTTCAGTTTTTACCAAAAAACAAATGCTTTAATAACTGGAAAAAAAATAAAAAGTATTTTTTTGTAAAATTTGGAAAAAAAACAAATAAAAAAGTATTTTTTTGTAAAAACTGAATTAATATTTGTATAAAGTGAAAAAAGAAGAAATGAATTTACTAAATTAGTGGACTATTGGGTTCATTAGTTTAAAAAAATAAAACTATTTTGCAAAATAATTTTTTTTAAGTTTTACAAAAAAAAAATTAATTTAGCATTAACCAAACGGTCAAAGGGCATAAGTGAACCAAAAAGGTTGATGGAAGGAGTATTTTTAGCCTAATAGATGGATGAAGGGTATTTTTAAACCCTTTTCAATAGGTTAAGGGCATTTTGAATCTTTAAGCTTCGTGAAATAAGTGCTGCTAAGTCAACAGTAAACTTAGTTTTCCTATTAGTCAAGATTCGAGACATGGTATATATTGATTGTTTTTCTCTGTGTGCTTTTAACTCAATTATCCATGAGTTATTGGATTTGAGTTCCAGGATTAGCTTAACAATATTCAAACGAGATTGATAATTATTGCTGCCAGTAGGAATTACTGAAAGTGCTGGGTCCATGCTACAATTTTACTTTTTTCTTTGAACTTCACGGTTCTATGTTAGATGGTCGGAACTCCGGGCTCATAAGGCCCCGACGAGGCAGCTCCGAGTTCACGAACAGCGGCCTTCGAGCCTAAGCAAATTCGATAACTTAGAGACTGTCATTAATCGCCATGCACGGGAAAACCCGAAACCGTAAAACCCCAAGCGGGCAGACTCAGCGTAACCAGATCTATTCTACATAGCAACAAAAACTGTAAAACCTCAACAGGCATGACAAACTGTAAGACCTCAACAGGCATGAAACTCAAAATTCCGAAGTTTGGGCTATACGTCGCATTTGTAAGAATCCTGAAAAGGCATACCCTCGGTGTAGACACCTAAACTATCACTCGGGATAAAAAATTGCTTCGGCCAAACATATATGACTACGGTCAAAATGGCTGATACAACCAAATTAACGCGACTCGGGGACGTCCGACCGTCGCTAAACAAAATTGCATGCCATTATTTCGAATATACTTCAAAAAGAACCAGTTAAAACAGGCTTCCCTCAACAGGCAAAAAAGAGCTTCGACCATGTCAGCTCCAAATCACAAGGCTTCGACCTACTCAGCCTACAAGCTATGAACCTTCCGAGGTGCTCAAACATCGCTGATAACGACTTGAAATCGAGGTTCTTCCGGAACCGACGACGGGTCAGGCAAAATTATTTCAAAAGACCTTAACGAGCGAAAAATAAAGCCTGCAAAAAGCCCGCTGGCAAAAGCGTAAGAGCCATTGTAGCCAGCCAAACAAGCCTCCGGGCCACACACTAAAAGGTCTTAACGACCAGACAGTGTAAGAGCCATTGTCGCCAGCTTAAAAATTGACAACTTGAGGATTAAAATAAGCTCGAGTCGTAATACGGTTCGAAGATCGGATCCAAAATAGTTAACTATGCAGGCCTCCAGGCCACATATCAGAAGGTCTCGATGACCAAAAGAGCCACTGTCGCCAGCTTGAAAATTGAAAAACTTGAGGGTCAATTAAAGCTCGAGTCATAACGCGAGGTCGAGGGCCTGAGATTGTACGCCACGAGGTGGCTTATTGATAAGAGGCCTATGTGATTATGCCACGAGATGGCTTGATATTGCGCTTAGGCTGTAAGGGGCCCATCCAGGAGTCTGCACA
This sequence comes from Nicotiana glauca, assembly GCA_026770625.1. Classification (NCBI taxonomy): domain Eukaryota; kingdom Viridiplantae; phylum Streptophyta; class Magnoliopsida; order Solanales; family Solanaceae; genus Nicotiana; species Nicotiana glauca. Next base: position 20,977 of record MU735514.1, read on the forward strand.
CCCCTAGTGAGCCCGGGTACCCATTGTGATTTGAGATATAGCCCGCGGGGCTGATATTGTTCCATGTGTTGCCCGAGGGGCTAATTCTATTGGTATTATGCCCGAGGGGCAGTTCTTTATGTGTTTATATTTTCTAGTTGCCTGTCATTTACTTGCTTAACTGTTAAAAAGGCATTTCTAAAAAAGCTTAAACTGAGCTAAAGTGACTTTGCATATTTTCACCGTTTCATTGTTTTTACTGGTTTTACTGCTTCTTTATAGCATGTTGATGTGCTCTTACGTGTTTTTTTATTGCTCAGTCTGCATTTATTATTATTACTCACTGAGTTGGAGTACTCACTTTACTCTCTGCACCCCGTGTGCAGATTCAGGTACTTCAGGTCCTGCTTTCGAAGGTTGAGAGCTTCCAACAGACTTCGGAGATTCACTAGGTAGCTGCTCGGCGTTCGCAGCCTAGTGCTTCTCCCTCTATCCTATTTTCTCCTGTTTTAGATATCTAATAGTTGTGTAGCCTCTTTCAGACTTGTAGTTGTTATGATAGATGCTCATGACTGGTGACACGCAGATGTTGGGCTATGTCTATTCTGCAATTGTACTGTTTCATCTTATTTTGGGTTTATTATTATGTTAAGGACTAAATTCGTATTATTTTATTTGCTTAAAATGAATTGGGAGTGTGTCGGCTGGCCTTGTCTTCACGAGAGGTGACATCACGATTGGGTCCGGGATTAGGGTTGTGACAAGTTAGTATCAGAGCCTAGGTTACATAGGTCTCACGAGTCATGAGCAGGTTTAGTAGAGTCTCGCGGATCGGTACAGAGATGTCTGTATTTATCCTCGAGAGGCTGCAGAACCTTTATGAAGAACTTCATAATCTTGAAAATTCTTGTCATGCGAATTTGTTGATTAGAGTACTAAACTTCTGTTATTTTATTCTCTCACATATGGTGAGAACATGCACAATCAGTCAGGATGGACGACCACTAGTACCACCAGTTGTGGCCACTAGAGATCGAGGACGCGGTCGCGATTGCGGTAGGGGCAGGGTTGTGGCCCGCACAACAGCTAGGGCAACACCTGCATATCCACCAGCCGTCCCAGTTCAGGATCAGGTCCCAGTTGTGGACGCTCCTGCCGCACCAGCTGTGCCTATTGTGATTCCGAGTCTTCCGGAGGCCTTGACTAAGATTTTATCGGTATGCACTAGCCTAGCTCAGGCGGTTTTAGTTACTACAGCCGCAACTACTTCTTAGGCCGGGGGAGGCAATCAGACTCCCGCCGCTCGCACACCTGAGTAGGTCGTGCATGGACAATTTTGTGTTTAACTAAGCTAATCTGTGCATTAAAACTCATTGCATTGCTAATATCATTGTTTCTTATGTATTAATTATGCATATGATAATACGAAATAAGGTATATAACTAATGCTTGCACAATTAATTCATAAGTTAAAAAAATATACCAAACAAGATATTATTAATATATAAAGCTAATCATATATTATTTTATCTAAAATATTCCACCAAACCCCTACTAGTATGGAGTACTTTTTTAAGTTAAAGTCCGTGTAATCTGCCAATCTGATCTACGTTTCCGAGTAGATGTGGTGCTCCACCCACTTGCCCAATTTGCATCTCTGCCATCAATAAAAAAAGTACAACTGTACCAAAAGACAATTGGACTTCACAGCTTTTCCAAATTTGTTTTTTTTTTTAAAAATCAAATACACTTCTAACCAAAGGACAAATTTGGAGTTTTTGATTGACATAATTTGGAAAACGAATTTTTTACTTCTTTTTATATATAAAAGTTAAAATTGTGTCTAAGATCCGTTTGTCCATAGATTTAAAATAAATTTGATTTTTACTTGGCAAATACATGTTTAACCTAAATTTTGCCTATATTTTGATAAAATCCCATATCTCAAATCGTAATACCAGCTTAATAGTTGGTTTTGGGCCAAAATATCACTATTATATTTTTTAAAAATTACCCAAAACTTTTGTATTTTATAAAATAGCACACCATTTATTATTTTGTAACAAAGCTGCTTCGTCTTCTCGGTCATCTGATAGTGTATCATGTAGTTCATTATAAAAATGATAATTTTGTACCAAATTTATTTGTGTTCAGGACTATGGTTTATGATAATATAATGAATGTTATTGATAATGGTACTGTTGGTATTTGTAATAATTTTTAAAATTTGTGGGTATAAGTCACGTTTTATATTTTTTAAAAATAAATTAGAGAAATATATTTTGAAAACTAATGTTTAAACACATTTTCATCTCAAATCAAACTTCACCCAAATCAAATTTTCAAAACAAATTTAAAAATGTATGACCACATCTAACTAATTTGATTGAAGCCGCATGAAACGAGTGAAAAAAGAGTTTCTTCCTGACAAGCAGCTTCTCAGCACTTTGTCAACTTTAATTAAACAATTTTAACCTTTTCCAAGAAAAAAAAAATCAACATTTTTAATGCATCGTTTCTTGACTAATGTATATTTTTGTCGACATGGCACATTCCAGTTACTTGGATTAGAGACCACATGATGCAATCAAATCTGCCCTTGCCGACAGCATATGTATCAATCAGCCATAAAATGTCATTATCTAATTTTGAAAAAGGATCTACATTTTTTAGAAAAATTTGTATTTTGTCATTATCTCTAATATGTTACAGTATTGTCAAAAAATATTGAGCTCTTTAGGAAGCTTCCCTGGTCCCTATCATTGGTTTCACACTTTTCAGACCAGCAAAAAGACATTAGAATAAATCAATATAGGTAGCTAAAAATGGGTCCATAGACATGAAAAAGAAGTAAAAAGAGAATCACATATAACCTACGAATTCTTCATTCTCTTTTCCACACAGTTAACATAGAGATAAAAAGGAAAACCTAGAATAGTAATTATCTGTGTGAAATTTAGTAGGCGTTTGGACATAAGAATTGTAAAATTTCAAAAAAGGTAAAAAAAAAAATCAAGTGAAAATGATATTTAAAAATTAGAATTGTGTTTGAACATGAATATAATTTTGGGTTGTTTTTAAAATTTTGTGAGTGTTCTGAGTGAAAATTTTGAAAAATAACTTTTTGGAGTTTTTCAAATTTTTGAAAAATTTCAATATTCATCTTCAAGTGAAAATTAAATATTTTACACTGATTTCGAAAAAAAAGTAATTCTTTTTTAAAAAGTAAAAAAATTCTTATGTCTAAACGGGCTTTTAAACTCATGCCAGTTTTTTTTTAGAGACTTTTACTGTAATAACCACCTGTCCCCAAAATTGACCACATTCGCGTTCAACTAATTGGATGGATTGTTATTCCTAAAGCAACAACATCTGCAAAATTGATTGTTGATGATTCGTCAATACTTCTAGAAACAGATAGCTTTTCTGAATAAAAAAAAGAAAGAAGAAAAAAACAAGGTTCTAAGAGTGGAGATTAATTAGCTGTCCATGTAGAGTAAATAAGTTTGAACGCCTAAAGAGATAAAAGGAAGGAGGCTACAAAGAAAACCTATGAAGGTTGAATATTTCAAGGAAATGAAATAAGAGTTAGGAAGAGAAGCGCATACCTTAATGAAATAGGTTGAATTACAAGAAAATAGCAACCTAGTAAAATTTCTCTAGTGGAATTTTGGGAGGGTAGAGTATACGCAGACCTTATCTCTATCCCAGAAGAATAGAGAAGTTGTTTTCGGAAGACCCTCGGCTCAAGAAAACGAAAAAGAGACAATAAATCCTCTTTATGAGATAAATTAAATAATATAATAATACATAGGTTAAGGTACAGCGCAAACAACCTCTCTACTCCCTCAGGTAAGAGATAAAGTCTGCGTACACACTACTCACCATAAACCTCACTTGTGATATTTTACTGGATCGTTATTGTTGTACTACATAGGTTAAGGTCAAGATCAATCTAGTCTATTGTTCTAATTAGTATGATATATAGAAACTTCTTTTGGCCTCGTTAGCAAAATCCGATTGGGTATAAAAGAGTTTTTAGGATGCAATTTCTACAATTCTTTAGAGCAAAAAGTGTTATAGAAAGATTTTAATAAGTCCGCAATTCATGTATTGTCATGCTGACCAACACGTAAATTAAGAGATCATTAATTTGTTTATAAATTTATCTTTGACCCAAAAAAATTCTACTAATCAACTAAACAACGCTCAACGGATATTATATTAAGGGTACTACAAATTAAATTTCTGAGAAGGTTCCCATTTCATTAATGGATTTTTAACTTCCTGTACTATATATGAAACTTATTTATCACATCTAATCAAGTTTTAAATTAATTACATGGTCATATACAATTTATCAATTATATACAATTTAGTTTTAAATCATTATCCCTCGATTGTAGCTTTTTAATTTAGTAAATCCTAAAAAACCCTCACAATTTCTTACTTACCTAGACAAACCCCAATTTTTTCAAAGGATTTTTCTCTTTCTCTCTTTGAAATTAACTCTTTCTATACCGATTCGACAAGGTTTTTTTTCTTATGCATCTTATAATTTTCTCTAACAATGGCGAATAATTATTTTATCGATTTGAATTTTGCCAAGGCTTGAGTTTAGAGCTTTTCTGGGCTTCCCCCTTCCTTGTTGGTGTTCCAATGACGGGTTAACAACGGATGAATATTATTTATTTGGTTGGATTGTTCGAATTGAAAGTATCAATCAATAAATTTTGAAGGTGTTTGACTCTTCACCATTAACAACTATTATAAAGCTTCGAAACTTTAAATTTGAATTTGAATTTAACAAAAATATTTTTTGTTTGGATTGAGTGTTATTGCAAATGATTGAAAATATTCTATGGTGTTTATATCTCGATTTTGAGGATGTTTTGTGAAGATTAGATTTGATTTGACTGAAATTTCAGATTGAAATTTAAAAAAAAAGCAGAAGAACATACGACAGACAAAATATATACAAATTATTTACAAAAGATATATTGTATAAAAATTGTATTTAAGATGTATGATGTTGTAGTTGTATTTAACTGGTTACGAATGATGTATGAAAGTTGTAAATAAGTTGTATACTGTATAATTAATTGTATTAAATTTGTTTTTAGTATGTATATTGTTGTTTTATTTTTAATTTGTATGTCGTTGTAGCATACATTATTCTTTTCTTAAAATAGGTAATTACGGCAAAGAGAGAGAAGAGTTGCGCCAAATATGGCTTAAAATAGGTAACCCACAACTAGTATGAGTATTATTTAGATGGAAGGACAATTTGAACTTCGTTCCCTTTCGTTACGTTCTTTTCTAAGCAAAGAATCCCCTAATATAAGACACTAATTGTGAACTGTATATAAATTATAAGAAAAACTTATTTAGGGTAGATAATATATAAAATTTGGACAATTTTAATAAATTAGTTTACAATATTGTATAGGAAGGAAAATTCCTTTTGGTTAATTCGCTTATCCAACATTGGAACCAAATGTGGTTCGTGTTTTTGTTTTAACGCGACGTGCATATTTATTAATAATACTCTTCTACAGGTAATATTGATAAGTAGTTACTTAATGATAAAGATAAAATTGAAAGAAATAATTAGTCTCTGTTGGTAGGGACAACTCAATATTATTGGTATCCTAAAGCCAAATCTTGATAAGATGTCTTAATTTTAACAAAAATAATTTTTTTTAATATATTTTTATTTAAAGTCTATTTTTCTAACATTTTTAGATGCAAATTTATTGATAATTTTCTTATAACTGAATTATTCTAACAATTTATTTTTCAATTGATAATATAACTAATCTATTAAATCTCTCGTGAGACAACCTATTGTACTTTTTTTATACTTTTAATTTAAAAATAAATCTAGACTATTAATATCTGAGCTATTATGTTTCAAGAAAGCTTACGAGGTTAGGGAAATAATTTTTTCTAATGATCTTAATTGTTTCCCACTAAATAGAAATTTAAAGACATTTTTATATGCTTCTAATTATTTAAATCTCAACCGTTAGCATCAGTAACAAATCAAGAATTTCTTTTCCTTTTTCAAATCTTAGTTTACTTTAACATACTCAATTTTTAAAGAAAAATTAATTTCTAAGACTATACTAGTGAAAAATGGGGTTTGGCGGGCCTAAAGCTATTGCTTTAGCTGCCTCACCCCTTCAGCCGACATTACTCTTCATTTGCTAAAAAGATAAGTAAAATGAAAATTTTAATTTTTAGTAATACTGAAAAGGTAAAAAGGAAATGTAGGGAGTAGTCGCCATAAAGAGAATCTTTAGGAAATATTTAAAAAAAAGAAAAAAACAAGATCCAATTATACCTGGACCAAACAAACGCAGTAACCAGAAGGGGAGAAAACCAAACTAAGAGTCTGTTTGGATGGGCTTAAAAACTGATCAAACCAGCTTTTAAGTCATTTTTAACTTTTGGAAGTATTTGGCAATTAGACAAATGAATTAAAAAAAGATAAAATCTGCTTTAAAAAAGTCAAAATTAACAAGTTGGGTAAACCCAACTTTTTCTAAATTGGCTTAAAAGCCATATTGCTTTGACCAAATATATTATATTTTTATCCCTTATAATTTTTCTTAATCTCGAAATTACCCCTGAAATTGTTGTCGTCCTCTTCCTCCCAAAATTGCAGCATCTACTTTCTTCATTTTACTTTTTTCCTTTCCCATTTTTCTCCATATTAACGATTTGATTGCTCCCATTTTTTTTTTAATTTTCTTTCAAATATTAATAATTAATTTCGTTTGCTTTCTGCAAACTTAAATTGTTTGTTTGCTTTCTTCACACTACTTTTAGTTTTATAAACTGAAAATGAATTAAAATATTAATTATTATGTATTTTTATTATTTTAAATAAAATATTATAGTAATAAGCTTCTTTCTAAGTTTAACAACTTTAAGGATATTTCAATAATTTTAACAGAAAAAATGCTTACTAATACTTGTTTACCAAAACACTTCAATAGTTTTTTTTCAGCTTCAGCACTTTTATCCAAATACGTAACTATTTATTTATAAAACCAACTCTAGCACTTAAAAAGTACTTTTAAGCACTTTTACTTAAAAGCTACTTTTTTTAATCCAATCCAAACGGGCTCTAATGCAGCAAGAGAAACTTTACATGAAACTAATGAGAGTAAAATGGAACCAATTATTAAACTAAATGAATGAGTCCACGTGGCGTCATTTAGTGAATTAGTCCTGCCGACTATAACTAACGGGCTAATAGTATTAATTTATGTCAGCTCTTTGGGATCGTCGTCAAAATAATGAATTAAATACTATCTTCATGTGGCCTCCCCATTTTGTCGACACATTGATGACGGTAGCATCACACGACTTTGCTTCTTGGCTCTTGCAATTTCATCTTTCCGAATAGAGTTCATGAATATCTAACTTAAGACCACAAAGAGCCAAGTATACATAAATTATCTGAATAGCCAATTTTTCTTAGTCGGTATATATATAATATATATTAAATATATACGATTTTATATATATATATATATATATATATATTTATCGATTATTTTAATTTAATCAACTGGATAAACGACTATTTAAGTTAACTAGTAGTCGTACTCGCGCGATGCGCGGTCAATATTAAAAAGAAAAAATTAAATTATAATCATTCTTGTTTGATACTATTAGACCGTATTACTTTAATAAATTTTAATTGTCATTTTATTTGTCAATACGATATACCTAACCCTCACTAATATTTGAGTAGTTATTTTTTTTGTTAATTTTTAATAAATAATTTTTTTGTTATTGACTAATTATGTCATGTGGCTTTTATCTAGGCCACCACTTGTATTAATATGGTGCCTTTTTCTTTGGCTTTTAATTATATATAGATAAATTATTAGCATATTACTTGTTTAATATTTTTGTCTGCTATTTTTTTGTAATATAATAAAAGATATACATTTTATTACTCTTGAAAATATATATTTTTTATTTTAAATTTTATTATATTTTTCTCAATAATATTGTTTGAATTTTAATGAATTGATATACTTTTTATTTCAAAAAATAAAAAATAAAATGATGTTAAAAATGAAATAAAGAAATTAACTAACCTAAACCAACTCTCCCCATGTTTTAGTAGTTAATTTAGGTAGTTAATTTCTTTGTTAATTTTCAATAGATAATTTCTTTGTTATTAACTAATTATTCCATAAGGTTTTTTTCTAGGCTACCACTTGGCATAAGGAGAGGGCTTTATTATCTCCTTTTAATAATATATAGAAGATATATAGAATATAGAATATTAGAAAGAAACTACTCCACAATTTGAATCAAAAGTTTTTTATTGCTTTATTTTTGTTTTTTATTTTAAAACAATTATAAACTCCAATTTGAAACTACTCCCCAATTTGAAATCGTAATTTTTATTTTTTTAATTTTATTTTATTATTTTAAAACTCCAACTTAAAACTACTCACCGATTTGAATGGGTAGTTTTTCTTCTTTTTTTTTTGTTTTTCTTATTATAGTTAATTTTTTGTTTTTTTATTTTAAAATAATTTTAATACTCCAACTTGAAACTACTTCCACCCAATTAGAATGTGTAGCTATTTTTTATATATTTATATTTTCGATTATATATATATAGTAGTTTTTTATTTTTTATTATTTTCATTTTTATAGTTATATAAATTTAAATGTAATAGATAATAACTAATTATTAACTAAAAACTAATTAGTAACTAATTATGCCATGTGGTTTTTTTTATGATTCCACTTGATTTAAGGAGAGGGCTTTATCCTCTCCTTTTAATATAATATAGATTTTTTTTTTATGATGTATGATATTACCATTTGAATAGTGGTTTACTGCTTGCAATTTGCTACTCCGTTAAAGTCGGCACTTTACTTATAAAAGTGGAAATGGACATGCAGCCCATTGGGCTACTTGCCTAAAACGCCCAAAGATATCATCAAAGAACTTAAACCAAGAGCAAAGAGAATGGATATGTCAAGCCAGCCACAACATATTTAGAATTTTAAGTCAGTAGCTTTTTAACTGTAGTCACAACTCTTTTGTGATAGTTGTAACTTGTGCGGACTAAATTTAAATATGTAATTATAAAAAGAATTCAGTAGGGGTATAATATGTTTACATTAAATGATCAATAAGGAAGTGACGCGTGGAGTCGAAGACAGAAGACAGTCGAATACGAAGGCAACAATCTCATCTGTTACCGGAGAGAGTAATGCTCATAAAGATGAAATAAATACTTGCCACCCGGTGGCATTAAGTGAGGAATATTCTATAGCATTTAAATACATGGTTCGTTGTAAGAAATATAACATTCATTGCCTGTCGTTATACTTTCTTCAATGGTCCTCATAATTGACATTAAAAAGGGGCTTGATCCTAGGACCTTGTTACCTAGTTGCAACTATAAATAGTGGGCTCTATTATCATTGTAAAGGGGACTACACTTTATCCAAGCTCCATATAATTTTATTTTCTTATTTACTGATATCATTGCTACTGTGCCCGGAAGCCTTGCTCCCGGAATCTCCATTTCTGCTATTTTACTAAGTATCATATTTTCATCTAATTCATTTAAAATTTCTGGATCAAATGAATTCACTTGTTTATAAATTACGTATAAATTCAACCGTTCAATATTACGGGTAAACAGTTTGGCGCCCACTGTGGGGATTAGACATTTGTGTAATTAAGTTGGTCCTTGCTTCTTTTACTAACGTGTTTGATTATTTGTTTGCAGATATTGGTGTTAACAATACACACAACCTTGAGGCTCAAGGAAATCAGCCCTGACGCGAGGATTCAATTAGTGATACCCGCAGTGAGGGGAATGAGGTCACTCCAATCCATGACAGGCCGTACCCGCGGCATGTTCGAGAGGCGACCCCTGATGATGCTGAAGAAGAGCACATCGTCAAAGCGGTAAAGCTATTGTAGGAGCATCAAAAGGCCATCTTAGGTTATCTCATGCGGCAGGACAAGGTTATGACGAAATTGAAACATGTTTTATCGGGTGCTTCCAATAACGCGAATGGAAGAGGTACAGTTCCTCCCGATGCTCCCGCAAATCAAACAACACAAATGGTCGACAACAACACCCCAAGGGGCGAGGTTGGCTTCGATGGTGTCGGGGAAAATAGCTCCAGTCACAACAACGAGAGCGATCCCTTCAAAAACGAACTCTTACGATTTATGAGGGAATTGAATGTTCGCATAGACCAAATCCCGAGCGCATTGCCAGTATTGAAAGGGCCTGACTCAAAGAAGTACACTCAATTGTCGTACAAACCAAGCGCGGCACCAGAATTGATCCCGAAGCAAATTAAAATGCCGGACGTACCGAAATACGATGGGACTTCAGATTCTCAGGAGCATATCACCACCTATACAATGACGGTGAAATGGAAAGATTTAGCTTCTCAGGAGATTGAGTCAGTGTTGCTGAAGAAATTCGGAGAGACTCTCACAAAAGGAGCCTTGACGTGATATTCGCTTTTGCTTGAGCATTCAATAGATTTATTCGAGACGCTCGCAGATTCTTTCATTAGGCCCATACTGGGGCCAGAAAGATGCAGGCCCGAGCGGTCGATATATTTAGAATTGCACAAGGAGAGTCTAAGTAGTAGTAGGAATTTGTAACCCCGTTCCAGAAGGAAAGGATATTTCTCGTGATCGTACCAGATGAATAGAAGGCTGAAGCTTTCACCAAGGTTTTGAATTCGAGAAGTTCCGATGCTTCCCATAAGTTGAAAGAAATCTAGCTCGAGTTCCAAGCGATAAATTGGGCGGATGTTCACAACTGGTACGAATCAAAGATTAGGATCGAGGTTGATCAGTTCGGTTTCCAACCATCGATTAAAGGTTGGGAGAAGAATAAAGAGAAATCAAATGATGATTTTGACACAGATAGACGATCTTCGAGGAGCTAATTTTTGCCCTATGAACGGGACAAAGGACGCGATAGAGCCCCCCGGGCAGCAGACATGTTCGGTAGAAAAACTGATCGCGGCCGGAATACCTAGTCATTATAGGATAATGAAATGTCAGGTTCTCGAGATCCTTCCTACCCTAGACTTTCAAAATACAACTTCAACGTTAGTGTAGTAGATTTGGTATCGGCTATGAGCAACATTAAATAAGCACGATTCCCCAAGCCAATGAGATCTGTTCCCGTTCAGAGGGATCCTAATTTGTGGTGTGAATATCACAAGACAAACAGTTATCGAACTGGGGACTGCCGACATCTGCACGAAGAGGTTGCGACACTACTGAAAAATGGCCATCTCAAGGGATTCTTAAGTGACCGGGCTAAAAAACATTGCGGTCGCAATCGTGATAATGCGGATCCCTCAAAAGCAAGAGAAAACCTTCCCTCCTCTCCCCCCCGCCGTCTAATAACATGATTTTTGGGGGGAATGAGATTAACAAGGTTACCTTCTCGGCGACTAAGAAGACGAAGGTGTTGGTAACCCATAGCAAGAGACTCTGGGAAGTCACTGAAGACGATATAACCTTCACGTTGGAAGACGAAGATGGATTGTTTCTGCCGCATAACGACGCATTGGTAATTTCTTTAAATGTATTAGATTTTAAAATCAAACGTGTTCTAGCGGATCCAAGGAGCTTGGCCAATATTATACAATAGAGGGTATTGAAGCAAGCCAAACTTACCCGAAGCATCGTTCCGGCCACAAAACTCCTCGCCGGATTCAACCTAGGAAGCGTGACAACCCGAGGAGAGATCCTGCTACCCACGAATGTTGAAGGGATGATGAAGAAGACTATTTTCGAGGTGGTGGATGGTGATATGGGATACAACATTATCCAAGGAAGACCATGGTTGCATGATATAAAAGCTGTGCCATCGACATATCAACACTTGTTGAAATTCCCAAATCTCGAGGGAATTAAACAAATAAGAGGTGGCCAACCGACAACAAGGGAGATAAATGCAATTTCGATCACTAGTAGAAAACGGAAAGAGCACGCAACATAGCAATTAGAGGAACTGGCGCCTGCTCCCGAGCCAAGCAGTGTCAGCCAGAGGAAAGAGGCATCAGAATCTTATCAAGTGCCAAGGTATTTCCAGGTACTTATAAGTGTGGAGTTTGACTACTTATTAGCACCTTATAAGTGTGGATTTTGACTACTTATTAACATCTTTTTGCTTTTGTTTTAGTTCAAAAGTATTGATTTACGTTCCAGAAACTAATGAAAGTTTGCAAATTATAGGAATGTTGGAAGTTTAACCTCCCATGACAAAATCCGACTCAAAACGGAGTGTTCTAAATGACAAGGCAAGAAGGGGCATAAAACTTAAGAAGTATAGTCTGAGTCTGCAGAAGGATTTCTGCAGCCGTAGAAGAAAGTGCAGACCGAAGAATTCCATATGCAGCCATAGATCAAGTGAATGAGCCCAGCAAGATTTTAGCAGTGTGTGGGCCGCTCAAGAATTGGCGGCTGCAGAACAAGGTTTGCATTGAAAAATTATTCAAAGTTTAGAGGTGTGGTAAAGATCAAGACCTGAACCTTACCTGATGTGCGGACCGCACCAGAATTGTGCGGCCGCAGAAGATGCTTTGTAGCCACAGACCAGAATTGTGCGGCTATGAAATTCAAGACCCTGCCAGCTGAAGAAATCTGCGGACCAAACATGGAATTGTGCGGCCGTAGAACCTCTTAAGAGAAATTTTTGTTAGCGAATTTTGGGCCACTATAAATAGATGAGATTTACATTTTTAGGTTAAGTTTCGAAGTTTGAGCTGCTGTAGCCGTTATATTTTGCCATTTTAGGAAGTTTGTGACTATTTTAGTGTTTAAACATTATATTTTATCATTTTAATCTTAGATTATGAGTTTAATTAGTATTTCTTTGTGTTTTTCTTCAATTTTCACTACAAGTAGCTAGATTCTTACTAGGGTTGTGACCCAACCCTTGTGTGTAAATATTATTGGTGCTTAATTTAATGCTTGTTTATGATTAGGTGTTGATTATTTAGCCTAGTTTATGCTTTAATTTAGAACTAATGGTTGGAAACATTGATTTATGCATTTTTGACATGGTTTTTACTTGAGAAAGATGGACCTAGTCTAGGTTAACTTGGCTAATAAGGAATTGGGCTAATTAAAAGGTTGATTAGTCTAATTAAAGAGTTCAAACTAGATATAGTGAGAACCTGACTTGAACTCATATCAACTATTTAGTTTGATGCCCATTTGAGCTTGAGAAAGCCAAATTGGTCAAAATCACTCTATGACCGAGAGGTATTGAGTGGGTAACATAGAATTGAGAGCTATAACCCCAATCAACAAAACAAGTGTTAACGTATTTAGCCCATTAGGCGAACACCTAGGTTAAGGTCACATCCCTAGGCTTTTTAACTATTTGAAAAAACACCAAAACATTCATTTGCTTTTTAGTTTCTTCTCTTAGATTATAATTATTAGAGTAAGTGTAGAATTAGAAATCAACAACAATTGTTTGGAAATGCAATTTAGTTGTTCCATTTGCTTTCATCAAGTGTATACCCTTAACACCTATTGTAGCTCCCTATGAAAATCAACTCCGACTCCTATTGAGTACTATTCTTCCAACGACTGTTTCCACTCACTATTAAGTGCAGATTGGACGTGGACCAATTTTTGGCGCCGTTGTCGGGGAGTTAAAACGATGTTAGCTATATATTTGGGTTTGTTTTTGGAATATCTTCTTTTCCTTCCCTGTTACTAACTTGCGTGAGAAATTTTAGGTACAACCATGGCGGAAAACAATGATCTTAGAAATATGACTAAGGGGAATGTGGACGGCGAGGATGAGCAAGTTGAGGAGGTACCTATTGAACCTCAAGCCAATCGAAGAGGTCGATGCCTCATGACAATGGGCCCACTCCACCCCCACCTCCACCACAAGCAGCTCCACACCGGGTATTACCCAATGAAGGATATGCTAGTGTAATAGCCCCTCCCCGTATTAGGGAGGGAAACTTCCAAATCACCAATGTGATTCACTTTGCTTGAGAAATGGGGTTTCTTCGCTGGTTATCCAACTCAAAGTGCTTATAAATATTTGAAGGGGTTTGTGGATACTTGTTGGGGGATCAAGCAAACTAATGTCTCCGAGGATGCATTGAGGCTAAGGCTTTTTCCCTTCTCTTTACATGGGAAAGCTTTAGATTGGTTGGAACGATTATCAAACCATTCAATTCACACTTGGGATGAGTTGGCAAAAACATACATTGCTAAGTTTTTCTCTCCCGGACACATGGCTACACTTCAAGATGCGATTTTGACATTCAAGCAAAAGCCAAATGAACCATTTCACGAGATATGGGTGTGCTATAGAACTATGTTCAAGGAATATCCCAAGAACTATATGACGAAAAACATGATTTAAAGAACCTTCTATCGTGGGATTAAACAACCAACCAATGTGTAGTGAATAAACTAGCCGGTGGGAAATTCATGACCATGGGCAAGCCATTGTCGAATTGACTACTACCATGAATTAACTAGAAAAGGATAAACTTATTCAAGTGTAAGCTCTTAAGCAAGGCCATGCTATGGAGGGAGTGAACATGATGGTGAACAAGAGGAGGAACAAGGGTCCACAAGTGCAAACTCGAGTGAAGAACTATGTGCAAGAAGATAGTGGTTTTAAGCAAGATGATTCCTGTAATGAACAAGAAGAGGAAGTGCAATATGTGAACAATTTTCAAGGGGAAAAAAACAACTTCCAAGGCCCAAGTCAACAACAATGGCGACCTCAAAACAATCAAGGAAATTGGAATTCTAACAATCAAGGAAATTGGAATGGAAAATACAATCAAGGGAATTAGCATAACAATAACAATCAAGGAAATTTGAGTGGAAACAACCAAGGAAATTGGGAAGGTAACAATCAAAGCGGATGGAGCAATAATCAAGGCAATCGGGGGGGGGGGGGC
>MU735514.1:36679-57989 GCA_026770625.1 Nicotiana glauca
TGAGAAACCCACCTCCTTATCCTTCCTATGGTCCAAGTTCTTCAAATAATAAGATGGGGCATATTGAAAGTATGTTCAAGAAAATGATGGTAAAGAATGCAGATTATGATGCCCAACTTGCCTCATACAATACATCAATATGCAACCTAGAGGTTCAAATGGGAAAAATATCTCAAGCTCTAAATTCTTGTCCTAAGGGGGCACTACCAAGTGATAGGTAGTAAACTCAAGGGGTGGTAACAATACGGGGCATCCCATGATGGTTACCATAAGAAGTGGAAGAGGAAGGAATGCACCCACCTCAAGTCAAAGGCAATATGTTGATAATGATCAAGTGAGCAAGAAGAAGAGATCCCGAACAACGTGGTGCAACCTAATGATGAAGTTCGGATTGATATTGATGATAGTGTGGAAGAGACTCAAGAGGAGGTAAACCCTTCTAGGGTACACATTATTGACATACTAGAACTGGTAGTACAAAAGGGTAAGACACTGTCGCTCCCCCTTTTTTCCCTCCTCGGAGAGGAGTCGGGGTTCCGACGTTCATGGGAGGTAATAACTCATTTTCTTTTAGGAATTTGGCTTTTTGAAGAGTCTCTACCTAACGGATTATGGTATGTTAGGACACCTAGAGTGATTAACTCTTAGACTAGTTTGCATTACCAGAGATTTAGGGTAAGGGTTCGAAATAACCTTTAGGGGAAGGTGTTAGGCACCCCTCTCGGTCCACAACAGTGGGTCCCGGCCGAACTTATACTTATGAATTATTCCTTTTAACATCTAAATAGTTTAAACACATACTTGCAAATAAAGGCATGTTTTGGACATTGTGTGACTCAAATAATGAGACAAAAGGAAAAGATTTGAACAAGTTGCATATATAAAGAAAAGTAAAATTTAAACATTGGGAATTTGGAAAGAGGGGTCCTAGGTTGGTTAGCCTATAAGATCGCCCCACACAATGCCCGATAATAACTCCTCAATGAGGGGCTACATGTGACATTAGCGCGTAGTCATCATATCCTTACTACCCAATTCACTCCCCATGGTCATAGCCTAAAGCGTTCTAGTAACCTTGAAAAAAATGTCCTATGTGTGCACTACCCGTCCCTTCCTCATGTACCTGGAGGTATTTTAGGACCTCTACTTTAGGGAAGTTCTAGACCTTCCTAAGGGTTTAAAGGATAAAAGTCTAGGCATCAATCTAGAACAATTAGGACTGCATTTAAAGAGAACAAATTACAAGCTCACAGCCACCTCCACAAATGTAACAAGTAAATGCACGCCTTCAAACAACAGTTAGGTTTTTAAGAGAAAATCCTAGAACATGATATCTAGGTGAGCAAGGATTATACAACATGAATTACGACCAAGTGTCAAATACCTATTAGCTTGCCTACAGATTTTAGACCTGTGAATGTGAGCAGTTTTATATAACAAAACACAATTTTATAGTTATAGAGTTTTAATCGCCGTACAGGCTTGCATAGGCGCATAACAGTGGTGCCATAAGAACATGATATCTACATTGATTAGGAATGCAGTAAAACAATGAACAATTTTAAAACGGACAACTTGTGATCCTATATATATGTTTTCTAGCGACATTAATCTAAGGCAGTGTTTGAAAACTTATTAAAGAGGCGATAAGTTAATTGACAATCCAATTCAGAGTAAACAAGCGTGAATTAAACTATTTTTTCTTATTTTAAGTTCTATAGGCATGATTTCTATTAGAACTGATTTTAATTCCTATAGGAATGGAATCTAATCATTAAAAGCTGACTCACATCCTTATAGGCATGATTTCTAAGGAAGCGAGTTTGAATACATGTTGTAACAAAAGTGAACTTTAATCACTTATACACTCTATAGGCATGATATCTAATTATAAGGTTGATTTTAACCCTATAGGCATGGTCTCTATTATTAAATCCATTTAGATCCTATAAACATGATTTCTAATATTGTGGTGGTAAAGCAAACATGGCAAACACATTTGAATTAACACAACCCTATAGGCATGATATCTATCCAATTCACTCAACATATATATAACTACCCACCACTATTTCACTAATCACCCCAATGTTGTTTATAATAATTATTATAGACCAATGAATTAAATAAAAATACATAAATGAACAGGAGTTAATCTATAGGGAGCATGCAGTAGGCCCAAATGAATTCCAAGCCTCTAATAGCCTCAAATGCCAAAGTTTCATAGACAATATCATGTCTAGGTGTGTTAGAGTTCCCTAAGGACCTCAAGGATCCCTGGTAGTACTCACAACTAGACCTTTTCTCAAATAATAACTGATTTAGGTATAATGTGGAAAGGCCAGCCCTAACATGCTAGAGTTCAGAGAGATCTCAAGGGTCTCAAGGTAGTACACATGTCAAAAGGGCAAAACCTAGTATCCTAAGAGTAAAGTGAGAGTGCTTGACATAGTTTTGTTTTGAAAATAGTATAGAGATGACTTTAGAAGTAGAAATTTTTTTCAAAAACAGGAAGTAACTTGGTGGTAAAAGATAATTTGAGAAGAGTACCAAAACAACAGACAATCAATTGGTCGTCAGAGACATCCAGATTCAGAAAAGAACACTTAACAAATAGATCTAACATGGGAATAAAGGGATTGTGGAACATAAGAGTCACATTACGGTACATGGATAGGGTATAGAGGAAACATATAGTCACAAACTGCATGCAACACTTAGGATCTTAGTAGTTAGGACATAGATAATAATTGGCATGTCTAGAACAGGATTAAACATACAATTTGGTCATTCTAGGTGAAGAAGTAAGCAAGAAAGAGAGCAGAGTATAAAGCATGCATTGAACAGGATAGGGTTTAGACATGCTGAGCAAAGAAATAAACAGGAATACAAGTTTAATTCATAACTGATGAACTAGTGCAGGAATGAAACATAAAAGGTTTGGATTTCAAAACTTAACATAGAGACATACTAGTTGAGGAAAATGGTGCAGAATATAAAGCAAATAAGGTTCCAGTATCTATCCTTGGCTTTCAACCGGCTAGATCAATGAGTATCACTAGTAGCAGAAGAGAAAGAGAACTTTAGAGTGTAAGGAGTAGTGATTTTTGAACTAATGTTCGCTGTCCAGAACTTAAAATAAGAGGGGTTTATATAGTAACCAAAAAGCTTAACAAATAAGGTAAGATATCAATTAAGTAGCAAATCAGGGAAGTCCAATGTAAGTCAGCAAGTCTTTCCCTTAATCAATGTACAATTAAATCAACGGTAAAATCATGCTAAGTATTTAAGAAAAAGAATCAAGTAAGGTTTGGAATAGAGTAGGTAATTAGGGGTAAATGAATAGAAGTTTTAATTAAGGAAACAAATCAGTAAGAATCGGCAAAATACAAACAAGGCAAGGAAAAAATAATTGAGGCAAACAATTCAATCAAATCGAGTAGAGAGGTAAAATCGAAAGTTTAAGGGAAAGTGTTCAAATCAAACAAAGAAACCAGGAATTTAGAATAATCAAAGCGATAATCATGAAAGAGTCAGCATGTTTAGCATATAAAATAAGGTAGAACATGAATAGTCAGGATTTCACATAATTTTAACAAAACAAATAGTTAGAATGACACTAATTCAAAGAGATTGTTACAGGTTTTAACATGAATAGTCAGGACAAACACAAGCATATAGAATCAGTGAAAGGATTGAACTAGGAAATTCAGTAGAAGCATATTAGGACAAGAAAATTACGAGAAATCATAAGAACCAAAAGCAGGAACATAATCGGATGTTCCAGTACTCAAAAACCAAATGAAGAATCCCAAAAATTAGGGCTTTCAGTACAAGAAAGCTAAGGTTGTAGCAGACTTACAAAATCAGTAAAGATATACAAGAAGTAGACGATTAAACACAAAAGGCCATCAAACAATTTGTAAAAAGAAATTGTGGAAACCTTAGTTTAGGAAAAGATGAGAATCACTTGAAAATCATACAATTCTTGTAAATAATCTTAAGGTTGTTGTAAAACTCACATGAAACAAGCCCAAATCACCCCAGATCTATACATATCTAATAGGTTTAGAAAAAGAATTTAGGGTTTCGAAGAGAACCATAGAGGTGAAGAAACATGCTTAGAAAACTATAGATTGTAGTCAATATACGACGATCTTACTCAGAATCATACTGGAATGTCCTGAAACAGGCGAGAGAGGAACCATAGATGCAACCCAACTATTCCTGGTCCCTTGAGGCCCCTGGAGATGGCAAAATTAACGTGAGAGAGGCCATTGGAGGCCTGGGAGGTGGTGAGAAGTCACCAGAGATGGCCATAGGTGAGTGTCAGCAAGGTGATTAGGGTTAGGTTATTGAGAGCGTTTGAGAGCAGAGAGTGGTTTCAGGGCGACAGGTAGTATAGAATGATAGGGTTTGGGGGGTCTTTTGGGTTTATTTTAGGAATGGTTGTTTGTGGCCATTGATCTCTATGATCAACGGCCGAGATTAAAGGGTTTTTGGGCCAAATCTGGTCGGTTGGATGGGTATTGGGCCTGGGTAGGTTTAGGTTTAAAAGTTGGGCTGGGTAGTGGGTCAGAATTAAGGCTGAAATTTGAATAAACATAGGCTAGGTTTTAAATCACTTTTAATACTATATAATTTATAAAAGTAATAGATGATTTCTATAAAATATTTTGGTGTACTAAAATATTTTAAAATAGTTGTTTAACATTTTATAAAATATAAAAGATCATTTTGTGCATCAATAATGTAATTATGCATTAGTAGGGCTATTATTGCAAAGATATGAAATTTAGCCTAAAAATGTAAGTGCAATTATAAAAAAAATGCACTAAAATATTTAAACAATATAGGGCATAAATAAATAATTTAGATGACCAAACCACCGCAAAAAAAATTTGCAGGATAATTATTGGAAATTTTATCAATAAAAAGGGGAATAAATAAATCAATTTGGAGCTTTTAAAAATTATAAAAATGTTTATGCATACTTATAGCTGCATATATGGTGTTTTGAAAGTATATATATGTATTAAAAATATATAAGGAAAAATTGGGTATCAACAGCTGCCCCTCTTTACCCGGTAATGATGAAAGAGTTTTCGGTTAAAGAAATGATGACCAATTTTGACCGGACAAGATATTTTGAAAGATAGAGGCCGGACTCTGGCCATGAGTTGCCTACATATCCCTGGTCTTAGACGAATCAGGCCATGTGTAGTTCTAGATTCATTGGTGAAATATACCGATGAAGTCATTGCAATAATGGACGCGAGATCTAAAAGCGACTATGGGGAGTGGTTAAGGTTCGAGACAGTTGAAAGAACTTGAGCGAGGTCACTCCTGCTAGGATAGCGGTTGCTTGCTGGTCACATATAGATGAAAAGATGCTACCTTGGACCATGAAGTTGTCTTTGGACGGTTAAAGATGACATCCTGGGCCATGAATTATTTAGTAAGGGATTCACAGGCCATAAAATGTTGTTCTCGGGCCATGTAGATGGTGTCTTCGAACCATGACGCCTTTGAATAATGATATGCAAATTTGAGGGATCCTGAGGCCATGTCATGGTGTCTTCCGGTTATGAGGATGATGCCATTAAGACTATGACACCTTTGGATAGATTGGCGATATTTAAGCCCATGGTATTCAATAATATGATATTAACAAGACAAGGCTTAGTCTTGTGAAATGGAGGGCAAAGCTTAGCCCGAATGAAAAGCAAATAGATAGTACTAGAAATAGAGCAATATTTGTGCAAAAAGGGACAGTGCTTAGTCCCATGCGGATGGGGAGGCAAGGATTAGCCCCATGCAAATATGAGGGCACGGATTAGCCTCATGCAGATATGGAGGCAGGGATTAGCTTTATGCAAGATAGGAAAGCAGGGATTAGCCTCATACAAATATGGAGGAAAGAATTAGCCTCATGCAAATAGGGAGTCAAGGTTTAGCCTCATGCAAGTAGGGAGGCAAGGATTAGCCTCATGAAAATATAAGGGTAGGGATTAGCCTCATGCAGATATGGAGGCAGGGATTAGCCTCATCCAAAATAGGCAGGTAGGGATTAGTCTCATGCAAATGTGGAGGCAAGGATTAGCCTCATGCAAATAGGGAGGCAAGGATTAGTCTCATGAAAGTAGGTAGGCAAAGATTATCCTCATGCATGTAGGGAGTCGAGGATTAGTCTCATGAAAATATGGAGGCAGGGATTAGCCTCATGCAAATGAAAGCAGGGATTAGCCTCATGCAAATAGAGGCAGGGATTAGCCTAATGCAAATAAGGAGGCAGGGATTAGCCTTATGCAAATGAAGGAAAGAATTAGCCTTATGCAAATATGGAGGCAGGGATTATCCTCATGAAAATATGGAAGCAAGGGTTAGCCTCGTGCAAATGGGGAGGTAGGGATTAGCCTCATGTAAAGAGCAAGAACCAAATAAGAGTGGCATATGTCTTAGTTGGAGATATATTCGGTGTCTGATGGCCTGATTGATAGTAATCTTGCTACGTGCATATATTTTTGGATGTTAATGTTGCGTTAGATATGCCTACATTCAAAGAAAAATTATAAGTTTCATGAGGGGAGTTTGGTTCGTGCCTTCGTCCGATGGCCTTGCTTTACTCCATTCTGGAGGCCTTTTTGAGTTCCCTTGGGTAACACCTGACTGATACAGAAATAATGTTTTCGAAAAATATGCAATCATTGATAAAAATAGAGTCATTTTAGAAACATATTGATATATCAAGTAGTTTTAGATGAACTAGTGACTGTAACACATCTCAAAGGCATTGCAACTTTCTTATGTTAGAATTTTGAGGGTCCTCCTCAAAATTCTGCCCCAGTTTGGTTGATGATCCTTCGACTGCTTGCGGATAATAGGCCTTATTGCACTTCTTCATAATTTTGAGAATCCTTCTCAAAATTCTACCCAAGTTTCTTAACCAATTTTTGACTTTCTTGCATGGGATGGCGTCAGCTAGACTTGCTCCGGAATTTTGAGGGTCCTCCTCAAAATTCTGCCCCAATTTCAGATCTTGGGGGAAATGGAAATTTTATTATGATATGGACGAACCCATAAGGCTACCTACGTATCCCCTCTTAAATGGGAATCATGTCAAGCGTAGTTCAATTACATCAGATGAGGAAATGTAAATAATCTAAGTATAGTATCTCTTGACTGCGTCTGAATTGATTGGTTTTGGCCATATTTCTCCATCCATTTCTGCAAGTATGAGTGCTCCTCCTGTCAGCACCCTGTGAACCATGTACGGACCTTGCCAGTTGGGAAAGAATTTCCCTTTGGCTTCATCTTGATGTGGGAAGATCTTCTTTAGCACCAACTGACCTAGTGCAAATTTTCTTGGTTTGACCCTTTTGCTGAAAGCTCTGGACATTCTGTTATGATAAAGTTGGCCGTGACACACTACGTTCATCCTCTTTCCATTGATAAGGGCCAATTTTTTTTATAGCGACTCCTTTTCCACTCTACATCGATGAGTTCAACTTCCTGTATGATCCTTAAAGAAGGAATCTCTACCTCGACTGGGATGATAGCCTCGGTACCATAAACCAACATGTAGGGAGTTCCCTCGGTGTATGTGCGAACTGTAGTGCGGTATCCCAATAAAGAAAAAGATAGCTTCTCGTGCCATTGTTTGTGGTTCAATACCATCTTCCTTAGTATCTTTTTGGTGTTTTTGTTGGCAGCTTCTACGGCTCCATTCATCTGAGGTATATAGGCTGTGGAATTCTTGTGCTTGATTTTGAAAGTTTCACACATGGCTTTCATCATATCACTATTGATATTGGCAGCATTATCAGTAATAATGGACTCGGGAACCCTGAATCGGCAAACAATGCGATCTTTGACAAAGTCTGCGACAACCTTCTTGGTTACATCTTTGTAAGATGTAGCCTCTACCCATTTTGTGAAGTAATTAATAGCTACCGAAATAAACCTGGGTCCGTTTGAAGCAGTGGGCTCAATCGGACCAATGACATCCATTCCCCAGGCGGCAAATGGCCAAGGTGAGCTTGTTACATTGAGCTCATTTGGCGGCACTTTTATCATGTCGGCATGCACTTGGCATTGAAAGCATTTGCGGACATACTGGATGCAATCTGTCTCTATGGTCATCCAAAAATAACAGGCCCTAAGTATCTTCTTAGCCAAGACAAAACCATTCATGTGCGGGCCAAAATTTTCGGCATGCACATCCTCAAGCAATTTAGAAGCTTTTTTTGCATTGACACATCTTAGCAATCCTAAATTGGGAGTTCTTCTATACATATTTCCTCAACTGTGGAAAAAGTGATTGGACAATATCCGGAGTTTGCGTTTCTAAGTGTGATTTGCATGCTCCGGATATTCTCCCTTCGATAAATACTCCTTGATGTCATAGAACCAAGGATTTCCATCTGTTTCTTCTTCAACATGAGAACAATATGCCGACTGATTATGGATCCTTACCGGAATGGGATCAATATAATTCTTATCTGGATGTTGTATCATAGATAACAAGGTGGCCAATGCATCCGCAAACTCATTCTGAATTCTAGGCACATGTCGGAATTCTATCTTCGTGAACATCTTTCTCAATTCCTGCACATGGTGCAAATATGGAAATATCTTGGAATTCCTGGTGGCCCACTCTCCTTGTACCTAGTGCACAAGCAAATCTGAATCCTCGATCACTAGCAGCTCCTGAATGTTCATGTAGATTGCCATGTTGAGCCCTAGTATGCAGGCTTCGTATTCCGCCATGTTGTTTGTGTAAGGAAATATGAGTTTAACAGATACCGGATAATGTTGACCCATTTTTGATACCAAAATTGATCCAATGCCCACACCTTTAAAATTTGCAGCTCCGTCAAAGAACATCCTCCAACTGTCGTATCCTTCGGCAATGTCTTTCCCTACGAACGACACTTTTTCATTAGGAAAATATGTTTTCAAGGGTTCGTATTCTCCTCCCACCGGGTTTTCAGCAAGATGATCTGCCAATTCTTGTCCTTTGACTGCCTTTTGAGTTACATAGACGATGTCGAACTCACCTAACAGTATCTTCCACTTGGCTAACTTTCTAGTCGGAATGGGTTTCTGAAAACATGTACTTCAGAGGGTCTATCCTGGGCATGAGGTATGTTATATAGGCACAGAAGTAATGCCTTAACTTCTGGGCCGTCCAAGTCAAAGCACAACAAATGCGTTCTAGTATAGAGTACCATGCTTTGTAAGGTGTGAACTTCCTACTCAAATAGTATATGGCTTGCTCCTTTTTTCCTGTCTCATGATGTTGTACCAAAACGCATCCAAAGGCTCCATCCAACATAGATAGATAGAGTATCAAAGGTTTCCCCAGCTCTGGTGGGACCAAAACTAGTGGGGTGGATAAGTACTCTTTGATTTTGTCGAAGGCCCTTTGACAATCCTCTGTCCAAATTATTTCGTCATCTTTCCACAGCATCTTGAATATGGGTTCGCATATGACCGTGGACTATGCTATGAATCGACTGATATAGTTGAGATGTCCTAGGAAACTCATAACGTCATTTTTACTCTTAGGTGGTGGCAATTCTTGAATAACTTGACCTTAGACGGATCCAGCTCGATCCCTTGATGACTGACGATGAATCCCAATAACTTTCCTACGGGAACCCCGAATACACACTTTGTGGGGTTCAATTTCAAGTTGTACCTCTTTAACCTGTCAAAGAACTTTCTCAAGTCCGCTATGTGATCTGTAGCCCTCTTGGATTTGATGATGATGTCATCTACATACA
The DNA here is from genome assembly GCA_026770625.1 of Nicotiana glauca. Lineage (NCBI taxonomy): Eukaryota > Viridiplantae > Streptophyta > Magnoliopsida > Solanales > Solanaceae > Nicotiana > Nicotiana glauca. The sequence goes on from MU735514.1 coordinate 46,468, forward strand.
CCTCTATCTACTTGTGTATCATATCATAGAAGATGGTTGTCATGGCTCTCATGTAAGTAGGCCCAACATTCTTTAGACAAAATGGAATCATATTGTAGCAATATACCCCCCAAGGTGTGATACAAGCTATTTTATTTGCGTCTTCTTCATCCATCCAGATCTGGTGATAACCCGCAAAGCAATCCACAAAGGATTGGAGTTCATTCTTGGTGCAGTTGTCGATCAAAATGTGTATGTTTGGTAGTGGGAACTCATCCTTGGGACTTTCTTTGTTTAAATCCCGATAGTCAACATATTCCCTGACTTTCCCATACTTCTTCGGAACTGGCACAATATTAGATAACCAAGTTGGGTACTTAACCACCTTGAGAACTTTGGCTTTGATATACTTAGTAACTTCCTCCTTGATTTTCAGGCTCATGTCTGGTTTGAACTTTCTGAGTTTCTGCTTTACTGGCGGACACATGGAATTAGTAGGCAACTTGTGAGCCACTATGGATATGCTCAAACCGGTCATGTCATCATATGCCCATGCGAAGATGTCCTCATACTTTTTTAGGAAATGGATGTATTCTTCTTTTTCTGTTGGTGATAAGTGAATGCTGATGCGAGCCTCCTTGACGGTCTCGGCGTCCTCCAAATTTACTGCTTCAATTTTGTCCAGATTGGATTTAGGCTTATTCTCAAAGTTTTCAACTTCCCTAACAATTTCCTTGGGTATCTCATCTTCTGAATCACTACTCTTATGTTGTGTTGCCTCGTTGCATGTCACAATCACCGGTTCATCAGGAAAAGTAATAATAATGTTGTAGAAAGAAAAAAGGGCAAAAATAGTAATGAATAATAAAGAGCAAATGCATTTGATTAAAACTGAAAAATCATCCAGACAAGTACGGCTCGATGAATCGAGCATTTATTTTGAAACAAGTAAATCTTAAAACAAAATTACTGGAAATCTTAAATGCCTAGAATGTCAATAAAATTAAAATTGGCAAGCTATCCAGGGACTCAGTGGGCTCGGGATGGTGTGGTGGTCCAGTTCCTGGGAACAACTCCCTTCTTTACGGTCTAAATAGTGAGGCCTTCTTCCTCTTCCTCCTCCTCAATTATGGTACTATAGTCCATGTCTTCATCTTCCAAGAACAAATTTTTTAACCCAGCTAGTGCTTCCTCTTCCATAGTCCCCCATATTGTATCAGCTTGGTGAAAAACTTGATCTAAGCATGGCACTGGTTGATCAAGAGGGTAATATGGTCCGCGCCATGGAGGCAACCAATCATTGTATTCTTGCCATGTGTACTAATATCCGAGCCCAAAGGTGGTACCATGATCCTTCAGCCATATCGGTTTAGTGATACCTTGGAGGTTCTTCCCCAACCCTTTGCCGGGTTCATATCCAGACCAAGCCAATATGCTTTCTATTTTACTGCTCCACCATTTATCCTTCTCGACGGTATTGAACCGTTCAATGTGACTATAGGTTTCCCTTCCTAGCCTTCATCTATGCCTAATGACTTGGATGGTTTGACTGATGTAAATGGGGTTACTTTCATCTCCATGAATGATCACCTCCTGAAGATTCCATTTGAACTTCACGGTTTGATGTAATGTGGAGGGCATAGCTCTAGCGGCATGGATCCATAGTTGGCCTAATAGAAGGTCATATGAGGATGGTATGTCGAGCACCTGAAACTCGACATCGAACCAAGTTGGCCCCATTTGCAAGCAAATGTTGATTTCCTCGATCGTGGCCCTTTGAGATCCATCGAAAGCTTTTATGTTCATACTTCCTACTCGTATTTCAAGAAAACCTTTGTCCAACCTTTTCAGAGTGTCCAACGGACAAATATTGAGGCTTGAACCTCCGTCAACCAAGACCTTGACATTGAACTTGTCTTTAAATTGCATTGTGATATGCAATGCTCAGTTGTGATTCAACCCCTCAAGTGGTAGCTCATCTTCGTGGAAGATGATCTTATGACTTTCCAGTACTTTCCCTACCATATTGGCCATTTCTCCGCCGGTGATGTTATTGGGTACATAAGCTTCGCTCAGCACTTTCATTAAAGCATTTTTACGCGCCTCTGAATTTGCAACAGTGACAAGATGGATATCTGGGCTGGGTTTTTGTTTAGATGGTCAATGATGGAATACTCATTTGCTTGTACTTTCCTCCACAGGTCATCTGGCCCTATTTCAATGACAGGCTGCCTGGTAGTGGCATCCTTACTTGGTCCTCCCAAATGTTTTGGTTTATAGACTCTTCCATTCCTAAACATTCCTTGTTCAGCATCGGATTCCTCTACCTTTGCCTTCCCTTTTTCCCGATCTTCGGCAAAGTAATCCCAGGGTATTACTTTTGAATTGAAGGGAGGGGTGGTTGATACTGTCACTGTGAAAGCTATTACCACTTCTACTTCAAATGGAGCGGGGGTGGCCGCATGCAGAGCCAGCTCTACCTCAAATGGAACTGATACAACTACCTCAACTTCGATTGGTGACTGAGTTTGTACCATAATAGGAGTAAGTGTGACTACGACTTTAAAGTCATTGCCTTCTCGGATATGCCCAATCGACCCCTCAGGGTCCCATTCTTCGTTCGTCTTTATCACATGTACCCCACCACCTCTATGATTAGGGAGGGGGTTATTGCAGATATTAGGTGTGGCTTCCTTCACCTGTATGACTTTGTTGCCAATTAGCATCTAGATCTTATCCTTCAGTGTTCGACACTCATCCATGATGTGCCCCTTCATACCGGAATGATACGCACAAGTTTTGTTCGGATTAACCCATTGGGATGGATTTTCTAATGCCACAGTGGGAACAAGAGTGATGTAACCTGAAGCTTTCAACCTTTCATACAACTGGTCGATGGGCTCAGCAATGGCAGTGTACTGTCTGGGTGGTTTGAGGTCGAAGTTGGGTCTTTGTCCTAGGTAATTTTGGCGAGTTGGTGGCGACTTGAAATGAGATGGTTTGGGAGTTATAAGTGTGATGGACAGTGGCTGGTTGGGAATATTTGGGAAATGATGGTTGATATGTGGGTGGTGGTGCTTGGTACGTGGGTGGAGGTGTTTGATATGTGGGTGGAGCTGTTTGATATGTAAGTGGAGGTGTTTGGTATGTGTATGGAGATTTCGGACCTTAAGCCACCATTACTGTCCCAACATCTTTCTTTTTTGATATGCCGCCTGATTGTAATACCTTATTTGTAGCATGTAGTGCCTCAAAGTTTGTTACCATCCCACTTTTGATCCCTTCTTCAATTATTTCCTTGTGTTTGATGATATCGGAGAACTTATGGTTTTCAATAATCATCAATCTTTCATAGTATTGCGGATCTCGCATTCTGACGAAGAACTTGTTTATTTGTCCTTCGTCCAAAGATGGCCTGACTTTGGCCGCTTTCGATCTCCAACGAGTAGCATATTTGCAGAAGGTCTCGATGGGTTTCTTCTTGAGATTCTGGATGTATAAAACATCTGGTGCATTTTTTGTGTTGAACCTAAACTGGTCCGTGAAATCAGACGCCATACTTACCCAACTGGACCATTTCTTGGGATCCTGGCTGATGTACCAGGACAAAGCATCTCCAGTAAGACTCCTCATAAATAGTTTCATCTGGATGTTTTCATCTTTCCCGACTCCAACAAGCTTATCACAGTAAGTCTTCAAATGAACCTTGGGATCACCTACATCGTCAAACATCTAGAACTTGGGAAGTTTCTACCCGTCTGACAGTTCTACATCTGGCTGTATACATAAATACTCATAGTTCAAACTTCTATTCCTTTGTGACCTTAGACACCCTGAACTCGACTCGTCAACTTCTTGAGTTCTTCAGCCATGTTTTTAATGAGCATGTCCTTCTCGGAGGATTCCGGTGTATAGGAGATTGGTTGGATAGAGTTAGGTACAATTTCCACATATATAGGGTTCCTCTGATGGGTGCTAGTGACTTGGGTGTAATTATAGTCGTTGGTGGAGTTTTGGGGATCAAGAATGGGTTTTGGTGTGTTTTGGGGAGTGTGGTAAGTGGCGGTTGGTGGGTACTGAATTTGTTGATGGTGATGCTGTAGCGGAGTTGTTATTAGTAAGGGATTGAGATTTTAGGGTGAAGTTGTGTATTGATTTGGTGCGGGAGGATTTTATGGATGTTGGTTTTGTGTGTTTTGGAGGGGTGTCGGGTTCTTTGTGTTCTGTTGGTTGATGTCGAGGACATTCAGGGTGAGTGACAAGTTTGCCAAGTTGCAAACCTGCTCAAGTTCTCCTTGCAATTCCAATATCTTTTGTTCCAACCTCAAGACTAGGTCATTTGGTGCCGGAGTACTCCATCCATCTGAAGTTTCTGTGTTCTCAACTTTCTCCTTTCGGATACCACTTAAGTCATCCATTTTTGCTTTTTCTTTGCCTTTTGTATTGCTTCGAGGAAGAGGAGGTGAAGGGCCTCTAGATCTGTTATGGTACTATGAGTGAAACAACCTAAGGGGATGGGAATAATTAAAATAAGTAAAAATAAAAAGGTAACAAGTCAGTGAGGATTTTGAAATGTTTGCAGTATTTAAACACATATTGCGGAAATGTAAATTCGTGCCTTAATTTAGGAGCCTCGTTGTGCCCGAGGTAGGCCTAGCGACAAATAGATTCTGAGAACTTTAGATGTCAATAAATGCTTCATTTCATAACATGAAAAATAGACGAATCCCAAACGACGCTAAGATAATACAAAAATAAGTCACTACTGGCACTTGGCCTTATTACATTTTAGGAAAGCAAATAAATCTAGCCTGCTTGGTCCCAAAAGGACCTTTCCCAGATTCGATCTTCCTGACTCCATTATACAGGTCCCCCAGCTTGCGCAGACCCAGCAGTAGGTAAGTTGTCGCTAGATGCCTTCCTTCAGTTCCTTCCGCGTTCAGGCAATCCTCGATCCTCTTTATTAGGGGTGGGCATCGGTCGGTTCGGTATGGTTTTGAATATTATCGATTTTGCCTATTGGTTATCGGTTTACAAATATCATAACCCGATAACCAAACCGATAAGATATTGGTTATCGGTTTACAAATATCATAACCCGATAACCAAACCGATAAGATATTGGTTATCGGTTATCGGTTAATCGGTTATCGATCATTATCGATTCGGTTATCGGTTTACCCGATAAGATAAAACAACTAAAACAATTTCGCAGTACATAATACTGTCGAGTTCTCAATTATCTTGAGCCAGAAGTCAAGAAATAGATCATATTTTTATTGTCTTTGACAACTTTCTGATGCATAAATATAGGATTACAAAGGTGGAATGGAATATGATTGTATTGTTAATAAAACGTGGTCTTGTATCCTTAAGAACAGCTAAACAAAAGTTTACTGCTTAAGATTCTTAATATTCTAAAAAGAGAAACACTTGTTAAAATTATAAGTGGATAATGCAATAACACCAAATTTATACATTTCTTATTAAAACCTATTTCATTTCTTATAAAACAGAATCTCCAAAAATGTTTAAAGACTAGACAAATGACTAGAACAAGATCTCAAATAATAGCAATGCGCACACACACAGCACAACCCCCCCCCCCCCCAAAAAAAAAAATCCAGAGCCAGAATGCTTTCAAACAAACTAAGAAAAAGATGAAGATGAAGCAACTAAAAACTTACACGCCGGCCTGAGTCTTGACAGGCTGACTGGTAAGGGCATGATGCGACTGACGAGTGATGCCAGCCTGAGTCTTGAAGGGATGACTGGTGACTGGTGGGGGGCGTGAGCTATGAGACAGAGAACTGGTAAGGGCGTGAGCCGCGGTGAGGCGGAGAACTGGTGAGGTTGGGTCGTAGGGGTGCGGCGGAAAAATTGAGAAACTGAGAAAGAGAAACTGACTTACTGAGAATTGACAAAGAATAGGAAAAAGCAATTATGAAACCCTAGTATAGTATGTATATACTTAAGGGTAAACTAGTAAATTAATTAATTCTTATTGGGTTATCGATTTTTACCCAATAATAGAATTGCAAACCCAGTCCAAACCGATAACCCAATAAATTTTTTTTTAACCCGTTACTGAACCGTTAACCCAATAAATAATTAACGGTTCGTGCTATCAGTTTTACCCGATATATGCCCACCCCTACTCTTTATGACTTTACCTTCCAGCTGCACTATTCCTTGTTCCAGATATTCCAACTTCCTGTTGGAATTGACTGCCATTTCTTTCCATTCTTTGATCAACCTCACATTCCTCTCATGTATTTCCCGGTGCTCATTCTCAGAGTCGTGGACCCTCTTGCACAGCCTGTTGTATTTGACTTGAGCTTCAACTTCTTTGTCTATGATTCTATTCCCTTGACTGGCTCCTGGCATCAACATTCCTTTTAGATTGTCCTCTAAACATGCTGGGTAGAGAGATTTGCACCCTACATGATACATGTCGGGCTCGATAGTGTTCTTTTCCACAATGATCTTGCAGTGCCACATATGCTGAGCTTGGAATTTGTAAGGAACATCGTCATCCTGAAAGTTGGCTCTGAAATGGCTCATCTTGGTTATCCTGGGTACAACCTGTTTCCTGCCTACTTGCCTCATAACTCGGATAGGTACATAAGGGTATATCCTTCTCTACCCGATCAGCACCAAGTGTGGAGCGTCGCTGGATCTGATGATGAATTCGTCCGTTGGGAACCATTCAAACATCCATTGTACTTGTTCCCCAGTTAGATTGTCGAAGAACTCTACATACTCTTTGGCATTTTCCAGCTGAGCAAACTTGTCTGGAATGTAAGTCATCCACTTGGGGTGGTGGAAGGCAATATGGTCGTTCCAAGCCCTTCAAAGAAATTCTTGGCGATAATGATCCTTCTGAAGATGTTCTAATAATCACAACTGCAGAAATAGGTTACAACCCTCGAAATGCTGGACCCCTCTTTGACAGCGCTCCAGAGCCCTTTAGAGGTCGGCGATGATCATGGGGACTATGGTGTATGTCTGTCCATTGATCCCTTCCATCAATGTCTTGGCGATCATAGCCAACCTAGTGTGGATTCTTTCCTTTTTCATCGGGAATACTATCAGGCCTAAGAAGTATACAATGAACACGAACACTCTGCGGTGGATGTGGCCCAGAGAAGTGAGAGAGATCTCATCATGGTAGGTACGATAGGATTTGCTATGGTCTTACCTCTCATATAGATATTCGAAGGGTATGTAAGATACCAGGTCAGCATTTTTCTTCAGCCCCATCATCTTAAAAAACCCTTTACCAGTACGGTTCTCTGACACCAATAACCCTGGGCTATCCCAAGTCAATCCCACAAGCCCTCCAATTTCTTTTAGAAGCGATGTCATTTCTATGTCTTCGAAACGGAACACAGCCCTTTCACTGTCCCAGAATAAAGTGGCAGCCTCGCTCAACCTTTTGTTTGCCTCAATGTCTAGTAGAGAAGGCAAGTTACCCAGGTACTTTCTTACATATTTATTGTCACTTGAGGAAAGGACCTCCTACCAATTTAGCAGCAATGGTGGGATGCTGCTAACCATATCGAATCTGAGGACCTCGTGCCTCATTTTCTGCAAAACAAAAGGGTTAGGCCCTTCTCCCCCACCAGACTCAACTATTTATACATTCATGATTAACATATCGGCATTTAGTTCTCCAAATTAATGCACAAAATGTGGTTCTGTCCGTTGGGATTATGGAAACCCCCGTGGACTTTTGGATAAGGCTCATCTTAAAGGATCATTATATGGACAATATATTGATCTGACTAGGTTTGACCATGATGCATGCATAATTTTGATCAGAGTAAAGTTACTATAGGGGTTTAGACTGGTACCCTCAAGCAGACAACTTGAGGGGAAAAGGCACGGAACCGTCGACCGCACCGTTGATCGACTAGTTTTACCGCAAATAAGCCTTTCCGAATTTAAGGATAATAAATAGAAATAGCGCAATCACTCATCAAGCGTTGCTATAAGATTTAATACGCATGAGTGGAATATGATGTGAAGCATGATTTATGCAATAATAAATAACATGTTATCAAGTATTTGCACGTAGGAAAGATAAAGACAATTTTTACATAATTGAAAGACAGTTACGGAAAAAGAAAATAAGGATACAAGTCAGTTTGAGGAAAATAGAGAAATCATAAATGTTTGAAAGCAGTTAAAATCAAATAAGAGAAAATGGTACACGGGATAAAACATGCTTGGACTAATACACAAAGGATAAGTTTGTTATGGTAAGAGCCTAAGATATCCCCAACAGAGTTGCCATTCTGTCACACCCCCTTTTTCCCCCAGCGGAGAGGAGTTCGGGTTTCGACGTTCATGGGGGGGTGGGGGTGGTAATAACTCATTTTCTTTTTGGGAATTTGGGTTTTTGAAGAGTCGCCACCTAATGGATTATGGTGCGTCAGGACACCTAGAGTGATTAACTCTTAGAGTAGTTTGTATTACCAGAGATTTAGGGTGAGGGATCGAAATAACCTTGAGGGAAAGGTGTTAGGCACCCCTCTCGGTCCACAACGGTGGGTCCCGACCGAACATATACTTATGAATTAGTCCTTTTAACAAATAAATAGTTTAAACACATACTTGCAAATAAAGACATGTTTTGGACATCGTGTGACTCAAATAATTAGAAAAAAGGAAAAGATTCGAACAAGTTGCATATATATAAAAAAGTAAAGTTTAAACATCGGGAATTGGGAAATAGGGGTCGTAGATTGGTTAGCCTACAGGATCACCCCACGCAATGCCCGGTAATCACTCCTCAATGAGGGGCTACACGTGACATTAGCACGTAGTCATCATATCCTTACTACCCAATTCCCTCCCTTTGGTCATAGCCTAAAGCGTTCTAGTAACCTTGAAAAAAAATATCTAATGCGTGCACTACCCGTCCCTTCCTCGTGGCCTTGGAGGTATTTTAGGACCTCTACTATTGGGCAGTTCTAGACCTTCATATGGTTTTAAAGGATAAAAGTTGTCACACCTCCTTTTTCGGCCTTTACTACATCCCGGGGAAGGGATATAATAAAGAAAGGAGTTTTTCCATTTTAAGGACATTCGAAACGGGATTCGTTTTTACTTAAAAAATCAGAGTCGCCACTTGGGAGATTTATGGTGTCCCAAGTCACCGGTTTGAATCTCGAATCAAGGAAGGGTTTGACTCTGTATTAACAATCGCGAACCAGAAATTCGGGTAAGGAATTCTGTTAACCCGGGAGAAGGTGTTAGGCATTCCCGAGTTCCGTGGTTCTAGCACGGTCACTCAACTGTCGTACTTGGCTAAAATATTTGATTTTGATACAATTTATACTATTTGTGCAATTTTAGAATTAGCTACCGCTTTTTGTCAAATTATTTTATTTTAAGAAAGTGAACGTCGCTTAAGAATATATTTTCGGATCACGTCACATGAAATGCACCCGGATCCTCGATACATTCTTATTCAACGTTTTAGGATTTGGATTTGGGTTGCATGAAATGCACACCCGAGTTTAGGAATGTAATTTTATTAAAATCGCGTCTAAAGAGACTAACGTGTTGTTATCTTTTGAGAAGGCCGTGAAATTTGCTAAACGGCCCGTCCCGAATTTCTAATACTTTTATATAAGTATTTAAAGAGGGCCACACAATTTATATTTGGTTTAGCGAGGCTCGTCTCATTTTATTATTAAAGGTCAATCCTAAAGTAAGCTAAATTTTTCTATTCTTTATTAGTCTCTATAAGCCAACTAATTTGCAATTATAATTTCGGGCCTCAAATTCAAGTCCGAATTCAAACAAAAGGGAAGACCCTTTTAGCTTGAACCCGCTACCTGATTAGAAACCCAATTTTATATCATGGTGTTTTAACCTTGCGAGGGCCATGGAAATTCGCTAAATGGCACATCTCGAATTCTAAATATTTTAATACTTCTAGCCCCTTTAATTCCAGTGATCATGTGAGCGAAGCGAGAAAACCTTGCGTAAAAAAAAGGAACTAAACAGAAAGAAACAGATCCGTTATTAAAGAAAGTATTTCCTATTGATCAAACAGTCATGAGGAACATTACAGGAATAAGAAATGATCTTCATACCAAACATGTCGTTTTTATAGCAAATGAAACCTTCTGAACCAAGCAACACACAATCGAGACTTAAGATCCTAAAATAAGAATGTCATATACCTAACCATATAGATTTGTAAATTTAACATAAGCACATAAGCAAAGAGAACATGTCAGATTTCAATTAATATTCATTCAAGCCTCTATGATCAACTTCACAAGGACCAACTTCACAAAGAATATGCGTCTACTGAAAGATGAGTAGGCTTCAGCTATTTCAAACAAAAATGCAATTTGCACAATTTGTAGTTGAATGAAAACTACACTCTGTTCACTGTTACGTTAGGTGAAAGCAAACAAAAAACGTTTGAATCTGCCAACCAGTTCTAGGCTCTATAACTTCCGACTTCTGCAATTAACTTGATTTCCAAACACGCTCATTATCGCGGGCTGATGCGTACTAAAAAAAAATCAGCAATTTCTTCAATTTAAATAAGGATGAACAATGAAATTGTTAGATCCGTAATGTCTGCTACCTATTTTAATCGGAACAGATTATGCAAACTTCATTTCCACCCCTTCAAACCACATTACTCAATGGAAGGCATGGAACAGATTCAAAATCGCTCTTAACATAACAAGTGCAGCAAACTCAATTTCAGGCCAAGCGAGCAAAGTCACGGAGAAGACCAATAATATGTTAAAATAGTGATTCATGTTTTACAACAAACCAACAGGATTCAATATCTGACAAACTAAAGACTAGATCCAACGAGCAACAGAACAAGAAAATTGAAACTCCCTTACTTTAGGTCCAGAATCCCCTGATCATGATTCAAGTCAAACAAACATATTCATGGAGAAAATCAAGCACAATTCAGTCTCTCAGAAACTAAAAGGACAAACTAATCTAATAGACTAAGGGAGATAAAGGCAATCAAATGCTGAAGATTCGACTATTCAAGTAAAAATTAACACCAAGAAGTCTGAAATTGAGGATGAGAGAGAAAAAAAAAGAAAGAAAAATACGCATGAACAATAATATTTGAAACAGGAAGAACAACTTGGTGATCCAATTTTATCAACTACTCATGTTCAGGTTCAATTATGCCAACAACTACTCATGAAAACAAATTATTCCATACGAGTCCAGCTTCCAATCAACCTATGGTCGAAATAATTCAATAACTAAACTCGCTGAACTTTAAACTTCAATTCATACAAGATCAAATAGAACAATCAACTGTCATTGAGCCTATCATGTTGTTAAGCGAACAGAACAAAACAGGGACTTGAATCTGAATTTCAACCAGTTAAACAGAGACATCTATAATGTGAAAGTCGAGTTTCCTTCCAGTCCCAGCAGACGAGAGTAGTTTCACACTGACAGAATAACCAAACTATAACAGCTATTTGAAATCGACGAAATCCGGATTCAAATGAAAAATCGACATCATAATGACA
>MU735517.1:0-10363 GCA_026770625.1 Nicotiana glauca
ACTTTCGATCAAAAACCTATCCAAACCTTGTCCGAATGATCTGAAATTTTGCACACACCTCCAAAATGACATGACAGAGCTACAGAAACTTCCGGAATTCAAATCCGACCCTCGGACCAAAAACTCACTATCGGACCGGAAACTTAAAAAATTCAAACTTCGGCATTTCAAGCCTAAAAGAGCTACGGACCTCCAAATAACATTTCGAACACGCTCCCAATCCCGAAATCACCTAACGGAGCTAACGAAAGCATCGGATTTCCATTCCGAGGTCGTCTTCATACTGTTCTGAATACGGAGCATTATTCAACTCTTAAACTCTCATTTAGGGACTAAGTGTCCCAAAACACTCTGAATCCTAGAACCGAACGTCCCGGCAAACCAAAATAGCAGAAATGAACTTAGGGAAAGCAGTTAATGGGGGTTCGGGGCGTAAATTCCAAAAATGACCGGCCTGGTCATTACAGGCTCGGACCAAAACCCAATCACCCTTAACCCCACGAGTTCAAATATGCAATATGTTTTAAGATTCGACCCCAAATTGAGGTTGAATCACCCAAAATTCTCAAAACCCTAACTCTACCCAAAACCCCTAATTTCTACTTTGATTTCATGTTTTTAGGCTTAGAAATTAGTGATTAGTTTATGAAATTAAGAGAAAACGAGGTTAGGAGCACGTACCTATGAAGTTATGGTGGAAAGGTCCTTCAAAATCGTCTATGGAGGATGAGGAAGAAGAGTCGTGTGAGAAAAATGGAGAAAATCCCGTATCTAATGTCCTATTTTTAAAAAAAATCACTGAAGGGTTTTTACCCTACGCGATCGTGACACAGAGGCTGCGTTCACGATGAAGAGGAACCTGGAGTCATCGCATTCGCGATGGTGGAAATGCGAATGCGTAGAGAAACTGGTAGGGGCCCTGGGATTGCCTTACGCGAACACGTAAAGGGGTGACGCGAACGCGGTTGAGGAAGAGCTGTAAGTATGCGAATGTAGGGTCCGTTCCGCGAACGCGAAGAAGGGAAGGTCCAAAGCTATGCGAACGCGGGATCGAGTCCGCGATCGCGAAGAAGGCAACAGCTGGGCACAAAATTGCAGAGAAATCTGCTACAATTCCTAAGTGTAAAGCATCCCGGGACACCTGCGAAACACTCCCGAGCCCTCGGGGCTCCTAACCAAACACACACACTAACTCAACAACCTCATACGGACTTAACCGAGCGATCAAATCTCCATAACAACATCAAAATCAATGAATCGAACCTCAAAATCATAATTTTTCATTCTAACTTCATAAACTTCAAATTTTAGATATTTAGGTCCGAAACACGTCGAATGACGTCCTATTTCGGCCAAACTTCACAGAAGGAGCTTAACAAATATTTAAGACTTGTTCCGGGCATCAGAACCAAAATACGAGCCCGATAACTTAGTCTTTTAATCAATTTTTATTTCCAATTTGCTTAATAATTTCAGAAAAATAATTTCACAGAAAAATTCTTTTCCTCGGGTTCTAAACCTCGGATTTCGACTCCGGACACATACACGAGTCCCATATTTTTTTACGGACTCTCCGGGACCCTCAAATCACGGGTCCTTGTCCGTTTACCAAAAATGTTGACCGACGTCAACTTTAATCATTTTAAAGCAACATTTTAAAAAATTTCATAGAATTTAACATATAATATCTCCGGCTACGCACTCGGACCGCGCACGCAAAACGATGCAACTAAAAGTGAGGTTTTCAAGGCCTCAAAAGTACAGAAAAAGAGAGAAACCCGGTGATGACCCTTTGGGTCGTCACAGAAATTGACTTTTGAATATTTCTAAATATAAAAGTTGATTTATGTAGGATGAAAGAAACAAGGACAAGAGGAATAAAATTAATTCTAGAAAATTTATTAAAATAGCAGATGATATCAAATTCATTGTAAAAATCCAAGGAGTCTTGTGGTGCCAGTTGACTTGATTTTTTCTTTTCTCTTAAAAAGAGAGGCTCAAAAATTTTCTCGAGGTCGAGCAAATATTTAAGTGTGGAAAAATTTGATAAGAAAAAAATATCATACAATAAATAAGTTATTATCTTCACATTTTATTATTAATCCTTGTGTTTGTTTGCAGGAAATGTGAAATTTAAGAAAAATGCAGCAAATTACCACGTCAAGAGACATGTGCACACAAGAAGTACAAATCAAAAATTACAAAAAATAGATATATGGTGTTGTATCAAAAAAAAATTATTAAAATTAAAAGAAAAAGAAAAAAATATAAAAGAAGTTGAAAGGAATTAAAATGCACATGGTAGTCTTGAAGATCGCGGCTTTCCAACTTGTCAAGTTGGAAAAGAAGACAATTACCAAAGTATAGGTTCATTGGAACTAAAGTGTCGTATGCTAAAAAGAAAACAAAGGACATCCTTTATTTTTAGTTTATCTTTACAAGGCTTGAGAGAAAGAAAAGCTATAAATATAACCCTTTGAGCTGCTTGCGAAGGAGAGGAGGACGAGGCTCATAATTACAGTTGTTTTCCATTGTCAGAAGTTTCTCTTCTTCAAGTTCATTAGTTATTCCATATTGACAATTATTTTAGTTCCTATTTTAATTAAATAAGGGAATTATTCTTCTTGAATATTTCTTTCTATTTTCTTATTTGATAGGCTAAGAAGATTTTCCTTGGTATTATTAACTCCGGTATAGAGTAACTTTCTTATGTTGAGAGAATGACGAATCTTTATATTTTTATACAATAGTAGATATTATTCCTCAATTTCACATGCTTGAGCTGAAACTTTTTATTTAAATTTTATCTGCTTTATAGTTGTGTGTTATTTAATTTGGTAACATCTATCTGTTTCGTACTACATTTTAACTTCTTACTAATTGTGTGATCGAAAGAGGCAGAAGAAGTAATTCAGTAAAGTTTGGTATTGATAGATATTAACTTTTATTTAGTAACATCTAGCTCTTATATGTTAAAATTGATTCTATAGTTATTTGTAAACGAAAGATGCAAATACTATACTAATCAATTATAACACGTAGGATAACCGAAAGGGACTTACTAAAAAGAGCATGTTTTAATTCAAGTATATATTTTTGGTCCTTTAATATTAGTATTTTAATAATTAATTTGTATTACCAAGAGAAGTACAATTAATTATTCATCTATAGTAATAATATATAAACATAATCGTGAGAGGTATTTTTACATTTTTGAGAAATAAAAATTGAAGAAAATATATCTACGATAAAAGAAGTGAAGTCAGGATCCCAACATCTTTTTATTATATTTGTGAAAAATAAAATATTTCTATTGCTCTATTCATGCATTTTTTTAGTTAGTTCACAACTCAACTATTTCTGATTTTCTCAAATAATAATTAAAACAAGAAACGCCTGTAGAATAGATAAACCAAACTCTGTGGGTTCGACATCTTTCTATACTATTGTTTGATAGAGCACGGGTTAAAATTTTATAATGCTAAACACTCGTCAAATGTCAATAACGATCGAGGTCGAACATTGTCACGGCCCCAGTTTGCCCTCCGTGAACATGTTGTGATGACAACTAGTCCCTATAACTAGGCAAGCCTAACAATTCGGAAAACAACATAGCTTGCAGAATAATTAATTAAAAACTGAACAACTAAAAGAAAACTGTATATAAATGCCGCTCGACATATACAACTCCATAATGCGGAAGTCTACAATATCACCCAAAAATTCAGAAACTCACGGGAACACAGGCTAATGGAAAGTAAATACATAGCTCTAACTCCAGAATGTCTAAAACGAACAGTACGAAAAGGAAAAGCTAACTGCTAAATCTAGAATAAGAAAGAGACTCCAAGTCTGCAGACGTGGCAGATGTACCTCGAAATCTCTGCTAGATCTCTCCGCCTCGAGGATGATACGCCTGGGCAGAGCTACCTGGATCTGCACATGAAAAACATGCACAGAAAGGGCATACGTACACCGCAGCAGTACTCAGTAAGTGCCAAGCCTAACCTCGGTTAGGTAGTGACGAGGAAGGTCAGGGCCCTACTGATGCAAAACAATATAAATGATAGGATAAGAAAAACAGTATAGATAAAGTCCACAACGAGAATCTAGATAGAATAAATAAGGAATACAGTAATAGAAAGCAGATTCAAGGCAATACAAGGAAATGCTGCTCACAACAAGAATGATAATCGGGGATCTCTTGGTATCCCGAGGATCTTTTGGTATCCTTACCATATAACCGAGGGATCTCTTGGCATCCGGAGGATCTTTTGGTATCCTCTATAGCAATTCGGGGATCTCTTGGTATCCTGAGGATATATTGGTATCGTCATTAGCAATTCAGAGATCTCTTAGTATCCCGAGGATCTCTTGGTATCCTCAATAGTAATTCAGGGATCTCTTGGTATCCCGCACTCTCATTCCAGAACATATCACTTACAGTGGATCTCCCGGGATGTCGTCCCGTAGTCCCAAATTAATACATACAATATCAGCTCAAACAAAAGAGAAAAATAATAAACTCGAAACAAGTAATAGTCAATTCTAGCCTAACATGCTTCATGGAGTACAAATAAGACAGTTTAAGCAAATAGGCAAGTAAGTCAACTAAACATGCTTTTCTAAGCTAACACAGGAGAGCTTACAATTAGGATAAACAGATAAGCAAGAAAACTCAATTGAACAACTTCAAGTGAAAATGGAATTTTCAACAATTAGCTCAAGTATGCACTAATTACCTCATGTACGAGGCATCCAAATATCAAATATCATGTCCTAAGGGGAAAAGGTCCCCCACACAAGGTTAGACAAGCCACTTACCTCGAACCGACACAACAATCAACAAAAAACCATGCCTTTGCCACGAGTATACGACTCCAAATGGCCCAAATTTATTCAATTACATATCGTAAATAACACCTCAAGCAACTGATTCTACTATTTAATTGAAAGTTAAGACGCAAATTTAGATTAAATGACCAAAATGGCCCTCAGGCCAACGTCGCAAAACCGGATAATTTTTACATTTTCAGAACCCTCGTACTCCCATGAGTCTAAGCATAACAAGAACACTAAAATCAGAGTCCAAACGGCCCCTCAAATCCTCCATTAAAGGTCTAAGAACTTTTCTCCCAATTTCTACCAAGATTTCGAAATTAAACTATGAAATTAACTAAAGATTGATGGAATATAACGAGAAAGGATTAAAGAAACGTTGCCCAATGATCTTCTCTTCAAAACTATCACGACCCATTTTCCATAATAGGTCGTGATGGCGCCCGACACTATTTGTCAGGCCAGCCAACACGGAAGAATAATTAAATCCCAATTTACCCTTACTAAAAACCATTATGATAGAAGTTCTCCCAAATTAAAGTCATAAACCAGTAGGGATCAATAAAATGAAAGGACATTTATACAACCCAAAATAACGTCTACCACTGTGTGTGTGCCAGAACCTGGTGTCACAAGCTACGGGAACTAGTAGAATGTACATAACATGAATATTTCCCTATCCTACTGCCTGAATCAGGATAGACAAAAACAACAAAAAAATACAAGGAAGACTTATTCGGCTGCGGAACAGCAAGAAAGGAGTGCAACTCACCGTAGAAGTCCCAGATGCGCTCACTGATATGCACCAGAGTGATGTCCGGATCCACCTGCCTCAAATCCTGTACATTTAAGTACAGAAGTGTAGCATGAGTACATAAACAACATGTACCCAGTAAGTATCCCGTCTAATCTTGAAGAAGTAGAGACGAGAGGTCGACTCGATACTTACTAAGGTCAATTAATATATATATGTGCGTATGATGTATTCAAAACATGGGAATTACAAGTATCAATAGTTTACAGCATGTGGTATAAGTCAAGAATCTTACAACATCAAGTTTACAATTCATCATATGAGATAATGGCAACACAAAGCATGTATAAGCTTTTCCACAATTAACATGCGCACATAATACCGAGGCGACGACCCGAACCAACGAAAATAAATGGTGCACTTACCGAGGGTCGACGACGCGCCTATAGATGCATCTATTCATACCGAGGCGATCGGCCCGATACACAAATAAGGATAAAATATCAAATTCACACACATGACACATAAATGGTCAAAATACCAATTCAAATTCAATTAATTATAGAAATATGCTCATATCCCCTTTTTAAGTCTCTAGTACACACTAGGTGTTCATAGCAACAATTTAACACAAGAGATATATTTAATAGGCATGTTGTAGGTCCTTAGCTACCCAAACATTTAACATTGTAGTAGTCACACACGGTCTCTCGTCACCTAACGCATGCGTAGTCCCCGCATTTAGCAACAAACACTCAAACATAGATCCTAAGGGGACAATTCCCTCTTACGAGGTTAGAAAGGAGACTCACCTTGCTCCGAAGCGAACTTCCGATATCAAGAATAATTCCAAAACCTCAATTTGTAGCCAAACGAGCATCAACTAATTAAAATAAGCAATAACTAGTCAATAAGAGCTTATGAGATCAAATTCTAGTTATTTAAACAATATCCTAACCATAAATACGAGTTTTCTAAATTCTGACCCCGGGCCCACGTGCCCGGGTTCGAATATTCCTTTTGAAGGAAGTTGTTCTCTATCACCTAAGGATCACAAATATATGATTTCTAATTCATTTGATAGAAAATTGTAGGATAAAATCTTAGTTTTGGTTAAACCCTAGGTCTAACTCTGATCTCTTGAATTTTACCTAATTTTTAGTGTTAAATCTACCTAATATTTATGTATTTGAACTAAAAGTGAGTGGGGATTATTTGCCTTGCAATGATGTGTGGAAACTCCCCCTTTGGAATCGCCAAAATCGCCTAAGTGTTGAAAGAAACATGGAAGAAATGAGCTTGAGCTCGTATTAAATGAGCTTCTGTCCCCAACGATTTTTGCTTCTGCGGAGAGAATCCCACTTCTGTGGTTTCCGATTTTGCGGAAAAAGGCCAAGGGGGCCTGGGCCACTTCTGCGGTCTCGAACTTGCTACAGTGGGTCCGCTTAAGCGGAAAGGCCCACCGCTTCTGCGGTTATGGGCCTTGGGCGGACGGACCGCTTCTGCGGTCTGGGGTCCGCTTCTGCGGTTTCCCCTGGGCTTGGTCCCTTCCGCTCTTGCGATAAAATGACCGCTTCTGCGGTTCAAGAGCCGCAAAAGCGGTTATGATAGCAGCACCAGATGAAGTTTTTTCCCAAGTTTTCAACTTCACTCGAACCTCAACCATTTGACGCTCGGGGCTCCCGAGCCCCGCCCGAAAATACCGACAAGTCTGAAATCACGAGGCGGACCTAATCGAACCCTCGAAACACTCAAAACAACGCTAAATCGAAGAATCAACCCCCAAAACCAAATGAATCAATTCATTTAACTTCAAGTTCTTAATTCTCCTTCAACGGGTAAAAATGCCCTTAAACTACTCGGATTGACACCAAATTTTACGGGTAGGTCTTAACTGATTTTTCGGACTTATACCAAGTTTCAGAATCGAAATTCGAACTCTATACCTATGAGAACAATTATTTCTTAGTTTATTTAATTCTTTGAAACTTAAACTTAATAATTTTACATAAAAATTCATTACTCGGGCTAGGGACCTTGGAATTCGATTCCGGACATACGCCCAGGTCCCATATTTTCCCGTGGACCCTCAGAAATTATCAAATCACAATTTTGGGTCCGTTTCCCTAAAATGTTGACCGAATTCAAACTTGGCCTTTTTAAAGGAACTTAAAGAAGCAACTAGGCTTAATCTCGCTTAGAACTCTTCTAACTTCCGAACCACCCATCCCCGCAAGTCATAATTTAGCTAAAGCAAGTGCGGAAAGTATTATTTAAGGAAACGGGGTTCGAAAATGCAAAATGACCAGTAGGGTCGTTACATTCTCCACCTCTTAAACAAACGTTCATCCTCGAACGGACATAGTAAAGTACCTGGACTGCTGAATAAGTGGGGATATCAACTTCGCATGACCTCCTCGGACTCCCAGGTCGCCTCCTCGACCGGTTGGCCCCTCTACTGGACTCTTACTGCTAAAATCCTCTTGGACCTCAACTGGCGGTCCTATCTATCAACAATGGCAACTGGCTCCTCATCGTAGCCCAAGCTCTCATCTAACCGAATGGTACTAAAATCCAACACATGCGAATAGTCGGCATGATACTTCCGGAGCATTGATACATGGAAGACTTGATGAACTCCTGATAAAGTGGGAGGTAAAGCAAGCTCATAGGCAACCTCCCCAACTTGCCTCAACATCTCAAAGGGGCCAATAAACCTTGGGCTCAACTTGCCCTTCTTTCCGAATCTCATGATGCCATTCATGGGAGAAACCTTCAAGAGAACCTTCTCGCCATCCAAAAATGATACATCACGCGCCTTCTGATCCGCGTAACTCTTTTGACTGGACTGAGCTATGCGGAGTCTCTCCTGAATCAACTTTACCTTATCCAAGGCATCCTGAACCAAGTCTATACCAAGCAGCCTAGCCTCACCAAGCTCAAACCACCCGATCGGAGAACGACAACGCCGACCATATAATGCCTCAAACGAGGCCCTCTCTATGCTGGACTGATAGCTGTTATTATATGAAAATTCTACCAGGGGTAAGAACTGATCCCACTGCCCTCCAAAGTCAATCACGCATGCTCTAAGCATATCCTCTAAAATCTAAATTGTCCGCTCCGACTGCCCGTCGATCTGAGGATAGAATGCCGTGCTAAGCTCCACGCGGGTCCCCAACTCACCCTGAAAAGCTCTCCAGAAATGGGAAGTGAACTGAGAGCCTCTGTTTAATAAGATGGAGACCGGCACACCGTGCAACCTCACTATCTCCCGAATGTAAATCTGAGCATACCTCTCTACCATATAAGTAGTCGCCACTAGAATGAAATGGGCGGACTTGGTCATTCTATCCACAATAACCCACACTGAATCAAACTTCCGCTGAGTCCGCGACAACCCAACCACGAAATCCATAGTGATGCGCTCCTACTTCCATTCCAGAATGGGCATCCACTGAAGTAGGCCACCTGGCCTCTGGTGCTCATGCTTGACCTGCTGGCAATTCAAACATTTAGCCGCATACTCCGCAATGTACTTCTTCATCCTCCGCCACTAGTAATGCTGCCTCAAGTCACGATACATCTTCGTGGCACCTGGATGAATGGAGTACCTTAAACTATGGGCCTCCTCTAGAACTCTCTCTCTCTCAAGCCATCAATATTAGGAACACATACACGGCCCTGAAGCCATAACACACCATCCTCGCCAATAGAAATCTCCTTGGCACCTCCCTGAAGTATCGCCTCTCTAAGAACTGCCAAATGTGGATCATCGAGCTGTCGGGCCTTAATCTCCCCCAAAAATGAAGACTGAGCAACTACACATGCTAGGACACGACTGGGTTCTGAAATATCCAATCTCACAAGTCTGCTAGCTAAAGACTGAACGTCCGAAGCTACTGGTCTCATCTCAGCAGGAATAAATGCCAAGCTACCCATACTCTCTGCCTTCCTACTCAAGGCATCCACAACCACATTTGCCTTGCCTGGATGATAAAGAATGGTAATGTCATAATACTTTAGTAGCTCAAATCACCTGCGCTGCCTCAAATTAAGATTCCTCTGCTTGAACAAATGTTGCAGGCTGCGATGGTCTGTATAAATCTCACATGACACTCCATATAAATAATGCCTCTATATCTTAAGAGCATGAACAATCGTTGCCAACTCTAGATCGTGCACAGGGTAATTTTTCTCATGAACCTTCAGCTGACGTGAAGCATATGCAATAACTCGCCCCTTCTGCATCAACACACATCCCAAGCCGACATGAGAAGCGTCGCAATACACTGTATACATCCCTGAACCAGAAGGCAATATAAGAACTGGTGCCATGGTCAAAGTCGTCTTGAGCTTCTGGAAGCTCTCCTCATAATTATCGGACCAACAGAACGGGGCCCCCTTTTGGGTCAATATGGTCAGAGGTGATGCAATAGATGAAAAGCCCTGCACAAATCGCCGGTAATAGCCTGCCAACCCCAAGAAGCTCCTGATCTCGGTCACTGAGGTATGATGTGGTCAACTCTAAACTGCCTCAATCTTCTTGGGATCCACCTTAATACCCTTTCCTGACACTATATGCCCCAAGAATGCTACTGACTCTAGCCAAAACTCACACTTGGAGAACTTAGCATAAAGCTTCTGCTCTCGCAAGGTCTGAAGCATCACTCTCAAATGCTGCTCATGCTCCCCCAGGCTACGCGAGTATATCAAGATGTCGTCAATGAAGACGATAACAAATGAGTCAATATAAGGTCTGAACACCCT
>MU735517.1:11696-75705 GCA_026770625.1 Nicotiana glauca
CCCGAATCTTCAGCTGATGATACCCTGACCTCAGGTCAATCTTAAAGAACACCCTAGCACCCTGCAGCTGGTCAAACAAATCATCAATACAGGGCAATGGATACTTGTTCTTGATAGTGACTTTGTTCAACTGGCGGTAATCAATGCACATCCGCATAGTCCCATCCTTCTTTTTCGCGAATAGCACTGGTACACCCCAAGGCGATACACTGGGCCTAACAAATCCCTTTACTAACAACTCCTCCAACTGCTCCTTCAGCTCCCTAGGAGCCATACGGTACAGTGGAATAGATATAGGCTGAGTGCCTGGAGACAAATTAATACATAAATCAATATCACGGTCCGGAAGCACGCCAGGAAGATCAGAAGGAAAAACATCGGCGAACTCTCGGACTACTGGCACTGAATAAATCGTCAGAGACTCTGCGATGGTGTCGCGCACATAAGCTAGATAAGCCAAGCACCCCTTCTCCACCATGCGCTGAGCCTTCAAGAAAGAAATACTCTGCTAGGTGTATCAACTATGAAGCCCTCCACTCCAATCTCGGCAACCCTTGCATCGCTAGAGAAACAGCCTTGACATGGTAATCTAGAACAGCGTGATATGGAGATAACCAATCCATGCACAGGATAACCTTAAAATCGATCATATCGAGCAATAGAAGATCTGCTCTAGTCTCAAAACCACAGAAAGTAACCACACAAGACCGGTAGACCCGGTTCACAACCATAGAATCGCCCACAGGAGTGGACACGTAAACATGAGCACCCAAAGGCTTAGGAGAAATAGCCAGGAAATGAGCAAATAGAGATAATACATAAGAATAAGTGGAACCTGGATCAAATAATACCGATGCATCTCTACCGCTGACAGAGATAGTACCTGTAATGACGGCATCTGAGGCCAATGCATCCGGCCTGGCTGGAAGAGCATAGAATCTGGCTGGAGCACCGATTGTCTGGCCTCCACTTGTCTGAGAAGTAGCTCGCTGACCTCTCCCTGTCTGGCCTCCACCTCTGGATAGGCCTCTGCCACTCTGCCCTCCACCTCTAGGTGGCTGGGCCGCTGGTGCTGGAGTCGTGGGCTGCTGCCCCTGTTGTACTGCCTTGCCCCTAAGCCTGGGGCAGGATCGCCTCATGTGGCCTATGTCATCGCACTCAAAACAACATGGTGCGGTGACTTGCTACCCTGACGACTATCCTTGATGACTCGTAGATCCCATGGGAGGAGCCTGGATAGTCGGTGGACGATATGAAGTCTCCGGCATAGCACTGAAGTAGGGACCAGAAGAACCCTGAGGACCTGAATACCCGCTGGAAGAACCCTAAATAGCTGGCAGGTGGTAGGAACTCTCAGGCATGGCACTGAAATAGGGGCGTGCTAGAGTACCCCGGGCGGGAGGTGGGGGTGCTGAAGATGGGGGCCTACTGGGCTGACCCCTCCCATACTGGCCTCTGCCCCTAGCTAGGGCACCTCTGAGCTCTCCAAAGAATCTGGCTCTCTTGTCCTACTGCATTTGCTCCCTACCCCTCTGACGATACCCCTCAATCCGGCGAGCAATCTCGACCACAAGCTTGTACTCTGTACCCATCTCCACCTCTAGGGCCATACCCGATCGAATACTGGGCTATAACCCGGCAACAAACCTTCGCACTCTCTCTGCATCTGTAGGCAGTATCATAAGGGCATGGCGAGATAACTCATAAAAGCTCGCCTCGTAGTCGGTCACAGACATCTGACCCTGCTCAAGGTGCTCAAACTGATACCGCAGCTCTTCCCTCTTAGAGGGCGGAATATACCTGTCCAGTAACAACTGTATGAACTGACCCCAAGGGATGGGAAGAGAACCAGCGGGCCTACCAAGGGCATAGGACTGCCACCACCTACGGGCCCTGCCCTCAAGCTGAAAAGTAGTGAAGTCGACTCCATGCGACTCTAATATCCTCATAGCGTACAGTCTGTCCCTGCACCTGTCGATGAAATCTTGGGCGTCCTTATGACGCTCACCTCCGAAGACTGGGGGGTGAAGTCTGGTCCATCTATCTAGTAACTTCTGCGGATCGAACTCCGCAGCTGGCCTAGGCTGGGGTAGCACTGCAGTAACTGGCTGAACCCCCTCTGCAGGTAGTGCACCCGGTGTCTGATATACCGCAGCTGTATGAACTGGAGCCTGAGCAGTAGGGGTCTGTGCTCCCCCTCCTGCCTGCAAAGCAGCTGGGTCTGCTGGAAATGAACCAGCCTGAGTCATGGTGTCCATGAACCAAAGCATACGGCCCATGACCTCCTGAAATCCCGATGCAGTCATGAAATCTGCCGGAGTAGGCACAACCGATGAGGTTATCCTGTGCATGAAATAAAACTATTTTACTTTATTTTATTACAAGAAAACGAAAAATTACAAAATATGTTCATTAATATTTTGTAGTCATTTTTAATCTTAAAAAAAATACAAAAATAGTATCTTATCTTTATTTTTATATAATCTTGAAAACACAAAAAATAGTTTTATGTTTTATAGTTTAGTTCAATTAATTAAAATTAGTTTTATATTTTTCTATTATAATTATACATAATTTTAGAAGGAATAATTAGTTTTTAGGTTGGTTTATCCCGTTTTTATAAATCTTGTAGTCCATTTTTTTGTCTTTGGCCCAATTTCTTAGCCCATAATCCCTAGGATCATACCTCTAACCTAATCCCTATCCCTATATAATAGTACCTACACCTTAAATGCAAAGCAAAAAAAGAGGACGCCTGGGCTGGGAAAAAAAGAAAAAGCTGCGCATAGCACTAACCCTACCCCCTTGATTTTCATCTCCTTTACACCACACCTACTCATTCTATTCTTCTTCAGTAACAACCAACAAACCACCGCAGTCATTCGAACTTCAATGAAGAAGATAGTGAATTAAACTTAGGAGAGAATTTCATGGCTGCTTCGTCTTCCTCTTCTTGAACCAGAGAATAAAACCCTAGAATACAACAAGAGTTCAGCCGCTCACCCATGGCTGCTTCGTTTTCTTCTTGAACCAGAGAACATGGAACCAAACCAAGACCCAGCGAACACACACACTCACTATCACTATCTCGTTCGCTCACAACTGCTGTTAATTCGAGGTGGGTGAAAATCTAGCATAAGCGTTGAGCTTTAAATTCCTAGAGTTTTCCGGCGCCGTCGGTGATTGCTGTTAGTGCTCGAGCTCCCATTTTCGTCGAGGTCCGTTCGTTGGTGACTTTGGTTTCGATGTGAATGATTTGCAGCTGTATGATTTGTTTAACCAGGTTGTTCTATACTTATTTGAATTCTTAAAGCATTGAATTTGCATTTCTTATAAGTTTTGTTATGTCGGTTTCTAATTCATTTTAATTTGCACTTCTTGTAAGTGCTATTATGTCATTTCTATTCTTTCCTTGAGTCTTCATTATTTAGAAGTTGAACCAAGATATATAAAAATCATACTTCGGAATAATTTTGAGATACTTATCTGATTTGCAATTATGGAAATTTATGAAGATTCATACTATATACTTATTACAATATGATAACTATACTTATGGAGTAACCTACTGTATTTTATATTGGTGTCGTTGGTGATTTAGAAGATTTATATTTAATTTAGAAGTATATATATTATCAAGTTATTTTGGAATAGTACAATAAATGGATGTTTGGTTTTGGTTTGTGCTCAAAGGAAATTGACTGATTTCAAATAGCCATTTTGTGGCCTTATATTTAGAAATTGATTAGTTTTATAAAAATTAGACCCACGGATACGAAGTTTGAAAGGTCTTGCTGAATTTTGTTGATCTTCTGAAGGATAAGTTTTATTCCATTGCTAAATCGTATATGGTAGTACTTAGTACTGAGTGTTAGTGATAATTGTGAAGATATGTTAAAGAGATGGCACATTGGCATTTTGTGGAATTCGATTGTGTTCGATTGTGTTCGATTGTTATAGTTGAATACAAATCTCTGCTTTAAAGAAATAGAGGCATGCCATTTAGTAAATTTCATGGCACTCGCAAATTTGAAAACGCGAAATTGCTTTAGGCGCGTTAGTTTAATAATATTACCTTGCTAAACTCGGGTGCACATTTATGTGACCCAAATCCAAATCTCAACAATGTTAAAATATGTCAAAGACTGCGGGTACATTTATTTGACATGGTTCAAAACGTGTTTTAACAGCGTTGCAATATTCCTAAAATGACTAAAAGCGGTTAAAGTTAAAATTTGCACATAGGTTCATAATTATTTAAAATCAGATAATTAAGCCGAATATAACAATTGAGCGACCGTGCTAGAACCACGGAACTCGAGAATGCCTAACACCTTCTCCCGGGTTAACAGAATTCCTTACCCAGATTTTTGGTTCGCGGATTGTTAAATAGTGTCAATCTTTTCCTCGATTCGGGATTCTAAACCGGTGACTTGGGACACCGTAAATCTCCCAAATGGCAACTCTAAATTCTTTAAATAAATCCCGCTTCCATTGTCAGTTCAAGTTGGAAATAACTCCCTTTATTACTCCCTTTCGGGGGAGTAGTAAAAAAAAAAGGAGGTGTGACAATCCTGAATCATCTTAACCTTCTCTAATGCATCCTAAACCAACTCTTTGCCCAATAGCCTGGCCTCACCTGGCTCAAACTAACCCATCAGAGATCTGCACCTCCTACCATATAAAGCCTCATACGGCACCATCTTAATGCTGGACTGATAACTATTGTTTTACCCAAACTCCGCCAATGGAAAGAACTGATCCCAAGACCCTCCAAACTCAATCACGCACGCACGGAGCATATCCTCAAGAATATGAATAGTGCGCTCGGACTATCCGTCCATCTAGGGGTGAAATTTTGTTCTCAAATCCACTCGAGTACCTAGCTCCTACTGTACGACTCTCCAGAACCGCGATGTAAACGTAGTACCTCTGTCTCAAATAATAGAAATGAGAATACCATGTAGACGAACGATCTCCCGGATATAAATCTCTGCCAACCGCTCCGATGAATAGGTGGTACACATAGGAATAAAGTGAGCGGACTTGGTCAGCCGATACACAATAACCCAAATGGCATCAAACTTCTTCAAGGTCCGTGGGAGTCGAGATACAAAGTCCATGGTGATGCGCTCCCATTTCCACTCCGGAATCTCTATCTGCTGAAGCAATCTACCCAGTCGATAGTGCTCATACTTCACCTACTGGCAGTTAAGGCATCTAGACACATAACCAACTATATCTTTCTTTATCCGCCTCCACCAATAGTTCTGCCTCAAGTCCTGATACATCTTCGCAGCACCCGGATGGATGGAATACCACGAACTATGGGCCTTTGCTAAAATTAACTCTCAAAGCTCATCAATATTGGGCACACAAATCTGGCCCTGCATCCTCAATACCCCGCCATCTCCGATGGTCACATCTCTGGCATCACCCTATTAAACCTTGTCCTTAAGGACAAGCAAAAGAGGGTCATCATACTGTCGCTCCCTAATAAGATCAAATAAGGAAGATCGGGAAACCACACAAGCTAGAACCCAATTGGGCTCCGAAAGATCCAATCTCACAAACTGGCTGGCTAAGGCCTGCACATCCATCGCCATAGGCCTCTCTGAAGCTGGTAAATATGCCAAACTCCCCAAATTCTCCGCCCGGCGACTCAAGGCATCCGCCACCATATTGGCCTTGCCCGGATGATACAGAATAGTAATATCATAATCCTTCAGCAACTTTAACCACCTTTTATGACGAATACTTAGATCCTTTTTCTTGAACAAGTGTTGTAAACTCCGATGGTCAGTATAGATCTCACACAGCATACCGTACAAATAATAATGCTAGATCTTCAACGCATGAACTATAGTAGCTAGCTCAAGGTCATGGATAGGGTAATTCTTCTCATGTATCTTCAACTGTCGGGACGCGTAGGCAGTTACCCTACCGTCTTGCATCAACATCACTCCGAGGACAGCTTTCGAGGCATAATCGATAGGCAACATCAAAATTAGGGCTGTCTTGAGCTTCTGAAAGCTCGCTTCACACTCTTTTGTCCGCTGAAACGGGGCACCCTTCTGGGTCAATCTAGTCATAGGGGCCGCAATCGATGAAAATCCATCTACAAAACGATGGTAGTAGCCCGCCAAGCCAAGGAAACTACAAATCTCTGTAGCTAAGGAGGGCCTAGGCCAACTCTGCACGACCTCTATCTTCCTCGAAACCACCCGAATGCCCTCACTCGAAACCACGTGGCCTAAGAATGCCACCGAACTCAACCAAAACTTATATTTTGAGAACTTTGCATATAACGTTTTCTCTCTCAGGGTCTGAAGCACTGTCCTTAGGTGCTGCTCATGATCTTCCCAACTCCGGGAGTATACAAGAATATCATCTATGAAAACAATGACGAACGAGTCAAGATATGGCCTGAACACACTGTGCATCAAACGCATAAAAGCTTCTAGGGCATTGGTCAGCCTAAATGACATAACAATGAACTCGTAATGGCCATACCGAGTCCTAAAGGCAGTCTTCGGGATATCTGGCTCCCGAATCTTCAACTGATGGTAACCTGAGCGTAAGTCAATCTTAGAGAACACACGTGCGCCCTGAAGCTGGTCAAACAGACCCTCAATACGAGGCAAAGGATAACGGTTCTTTATTGTAACCTTGTTCAACCGGCGATAATGAATACAGATACGCATGGAACCATCCTTTTTCTTCACAGACATGACATGAGCACCCCACGGTGAAACATTGGGGCGAATAAAACCCTTATCAAGCAATTCCTACAACTGATCCTTTAACTCCTTCAACTCAAGAGGAGCCATATGGTACGGAGGGATAGAAATGGACTGAGTGCTCGGCAACATATCAATGCCAAAATTAATGTCTCTATCGGGCGGCATGCCCGGATGATCAGCTGGAAACTCATTGGAATAATCCTGTACCATTGTGACTGACTCAGCCGAAGGGATATCAACACTGACATCTCTCACATAGGCTAAATACGGGGCACACCCTTTCTTAACCATACGCTGAGCTTTAAGGAAAAAGATAACTCTACTGGGAGTGTGATCTAAAGTACCATTCCACTCAAAATGCGGAATACCTAGAATAGCCAGCATCACGGTCTTGGCGTGACAATCAAGAATAGCAAAATGGGGTGACAACCAGTCCATGCCCAAGATAATATTAAAGTCAATCATACCGAGTAACAATAAATTTGCCCTGCTCTCAAAACCACGAATAGTAACCAGACATGACCGATAAACGCGATCCACAATAAGAGAATCCCCCACAGGAGTAGAAACATAAATGGGGGCACTCAAAGAATCCTAAGGCACACCCAAATGCAGAGCAAAGTAAGAAGACACATAAGAATAAGTAGAGCCCGAATCAAATAGAACCGATGCCTCTCTGTGACAAACTAGTATAATACCTATAATGACGGAGTTAGAGGCAACAGCCTCGGTACAAGCAGGAATAGCATAATATCTGGCCCGGCCCCTCTCTCGAGGGCGACCTCTATCTCCCCGACCTCCGCCCCTAGTCGGCTGGGCAAATGGGGTAGTAGCTGGAGCTGTGATCATAGCCTGAGAACTCTACTGGGCACGCTGTGGCTTAGAAGTCTGTGGGGTGTGCACTCCTCCCAAGTCTGGGGAAATACCTCACAATATGGCGGGTGTCACCACACTCAAAACAAGCTTTGGGAGGGCGTGGTGGCTGTGACTGGCTCAGGCCAGATCTGCTAGACTGACCTCTGAAAGCACCCCGCGCAGGAGGCGCGCTAGAAATTGGAGGTACATAGTAAGGCTCTTGAGGTATAGGCAGAGCTGGAGCACTGCTGGAAGAGCTAAATAAACAGGAGACCCACGTAACCCCTACCATGACGACCTGCTACTGGGGTACATGCACCAGAGTAGTGACCCGAGTCTTGAGACCTCTTGGCCTCCCTCTCCACTCGCTCCCTGGCAAGCATACCCTTGATCCTTATAGCAATGCTCACTACCTACTGATAAGGGATGTTCATGTCCAACTCTCGAGCTATGCTAGATCTGATGGGTAGGGTAAGACCCTTAATGAACCTGCGAACTCTCTCATAGACTATAGCAACCAAGGCCGGTGCATGTCTGGCCAACCTGGTATAGCAGATAGTATACTCCGAAATGGCCATAGTACCCTGGCGCAAATGATCAAACTCTGCACGCCATGCGTCTCCGAGACTTTGAGGGACAAACTCTCTCATGAACATATCTGAGAATAGGGTCAAGGTCAATGAGGCAGCCTCAGCTGGACTGTTTATCTCATAAGTGCGCCACCTATCATAGGCGGCTCCCTAAAGCTAGAAGGCAATGAAACAAACCCCTTGGTACTCTACTATGCCCATAGTGCAAAGAATGCAGTGACACTCCTCTAGAAATCCCAAAGCATCATCTAATGCTAATCCACTGAATACAGGAGGCTTGTACTTCTTGAACCTCTCAAGCCTCAGCTGCTCATCCTTAGAAGCTGATGCCCTATCCTCGGGCTAAACGGGCACTGCATGTCGTGCGAGAATAATCTTGGGAGCCTGCTCAACATGCACTCACTGCTCAGGAGTGCGGACGGCGGGAGTCTGTGCTACTCCCTCAGCCTGAGATGTGGTTGCAGCAAGGGGAAGCAACCCTGCCTGAGCCAAGGTGGTTTACATACTCATAAACCGAGCCAAAGTCTCCTGAAGAGATGGAGTAGTCGTGGTAGTGGTAGGCGTGCCAGGTGCCTGGGCTCTGGCTGGATCTGCTAGTGGTGCCTCGTCAGCAGCTCGCGTAGGTGCATTGGCTGCACCACGTGCGCGTCCTCTACCTCTACCCTAGCCTCGGCCTCTAATGGCTATGGTAGGGGGTGCGTGTGCCTGATCATCTCGAGTAGCACGTGTCCTCACCATCTGTGAGAGAATAAAAGATAGAAGTTTAGAATTGGTGATGTCAAGATGTCGCACGACAAGGAAATCAAATGAAGTGAAATTTTTTCCTAACAGTTACATAGCCTCTCGTAGATAAGTACAGACGTCTCCGTACCGATTAGCGAGACTCTAATAAACCGACCTGTGTTCCGTGACTCCTATGAACCTAGAGCTTTAATACCAACTTGTCACGCCCCCAGTTCACCCTCTGTGAACATGTCATGATGGCACCTAATCCCTATAACTAGGTAAGCCTAACAATATAGAAAACAACATAGCTTGCGGAATAATTAACTAAAAACTGAACAACTAAAAGAAAACTATATATAAATGCCGCTCAGCATATACAACTCCATAATGCGTAAGCCTACAATATCACCCCAAAAACCGAAAACTCACGGGAACACAAGCTAACAGAAAGTAAATACATAGCTCTAACTCCAGAATGTCTAAAACGAACAGTATGAAAAGGAAAAGCTAACTGCTAAAGCTAGAATAAGAAAGAGACTCCAGGTCTGCGGACGCGGCATATGTACCTCGAAATCTCTACTAGATCTCTCCGCCTCGAGGATAATATGACTGGGCAGAGCTACCTGGATCTGCACATGAAAAACATGCATAGAAAGGGCATGAGTACACCATAACGGTACTCAATAAGTGCCAAGTCTAACCTCGGTTGGGTAGTGACGAGGAAGGTCAAGACCCTACTGAGGTAAAATAATATAAATGATAGTATAAGAAAAACAGTATAGATAAAGTCCACAATGAGGATCTAGAGGGAATAAACAAGGAATACAGTAATAGAAAGTAGAAACAAGGCAATACAAGGAAATGCTACTCACAACAAGAATGATAACCTGGGATCTCTTGCTATTCCGCACTCTCAGTCCAGAACATATCACTTACAGGGGATCTCCCGGGATGTCGTCCCGTAGTCCCAAATTTAAACATACAATATCAGCTCAAAGAAATGAGAAAAATACTAAACTCACAACAAATAATAGTAAATTCTAGCCTAACATGCTTCAGGAGTACAAACAAGACAGTTTAAACAAATAGGCAAGTAAGTCACCTAAACATACTTCTCTAAGCTAACACAGGAGAGCTTACATTTAGGATAAATAGATAAGCAAGAAAACTCATTTGAAATACTTCAAGTAAAAATGGAATTTTCAAAAATTAGCTCAAGAACGCACTCGTCACCTCACGTACGAGGCATCCAAATATCAAATATCATGTCCTAAGGGGAAAAGGTCCCCCACACAAGGTTAGACAAGTCACTTACCTCGAACCGGCAAAACAATCAACTAGTAACCACACCTTTGCCACGAGTATCCGACTCCAAATGGCCCAAATCTATTCAATTCAATTACATATCGTAAATAACACCTCAAGCAACTGATTCAACTATTTAATTTAAAGCTAAGACGCGAATTTAGGTAAAATGACCAAAATGACCCTCAAGCCAACATCTCAGAACTGGATAATTTTCACATTTTCAGAACCCTCATACTCTCACCAGTATAAGCATAACAAGAACACTAAAATCGGAGTCCAAATGACCCCTCAAATCCTCTATTAAAGGTCTAAGAGTCTTTCCCCCAATTTCTACCAAGATTTCGAAATTAAACGATGAAATTAACTAAATATTGGAAAATATAACTAGAAAGGATTAAAGAAACGTTACCCAATGATCTTCTCTTCAAAACCCTCTCAAAATCTCCCTCTCCCGAGCTCCAATTTGATTTTTTCTAACTTTGAAAACAAACCCTCGAAATTACTATTTCATTACAGTGATTTCCGCTTCTGCGGTCAAGGGACCGCACCTGCGGTCCTGGTTCTGTGGACAGAGTGTCGCTTCTATGGCTTACCCTTAAGTTCCCAGATTCTACTTCTCCAGACAAGCAACCACTTCTACAGTTACGCTTCTGCGGACATAACACCGCTTCTGTGATTTCTGAAGGAAATGACCAAAGTCGCTTCTATAGCCCTTTAGCCGCTTCTGCAGTGCCGCATCTATGGTTCCCAAGCCGCAGATGTGAAAATACCAGAAGCAACAATGGTTTAGCTGCTGCAACACTTCTCCGATCTTCCCGTCAACCATCCAAATCATCCTGAGGCCCCCGGGACCTCAATCAATAGCACTAATAACACTTAATACCTCATTCAAACTTGTACCAACACTTAAACCACCTATAACAACGTCGGAAACTCGATTAAATCAAGGATTTGAGCCTAAGAACTTCAAATTCTACCAAAACACGCTTTCGACCAAAAACCTAATGAAACCTCATCTGAATGACCTAAAATTTTTCACACACATCCCAAATGACATGACATAGCTACTACAACTTCTAGAATTCCATTCTAACCCTCGGTTCAAAATCTCACTATCGGACTGGAAACTTCAAAAACACGAACTTCGGCATTTCAAGCCTAAATAAACTACAGACCTCCAAAACACATTCCGAACATGCTCCCAACCCCGAATTCACCTAACGGAGCTACAGAACCATCGGATTTCCATTCCGAGGCCGTCTTCACAATGTTCTAACTACGGACAACTTTCCAACACTTAAGCTCTCATTTAGGGACTAAGTGTCCCAAAACTCTCCGAAACTCAAACTTGAACATCCCGGCAATTTAAATTAGCATAAATAGACTTGGGGAAAATAGTTGATAGGAGATCGAGGCATTAATTCTTAAAACGATTGGCCAGGTCATCAAAAACATCGTTGGTGAAGCTGTAACAACTAGCTCTCTAAATAGGATATTGAAGGAAATATTCTAGCGAATATTCTATACAGTTTTTACTATTAGAATTTGTTAGAAGTATGTCTCATATATATAGAAAGAGGGGACAATGATATGGGACATGGAAGATTCATATGTAAGAATAATCTTTTGGTTATATATTCTCTCTCACTAAGGTACAAGTATCACCTTTTTATTCAAGATTCTTGTTGAAATTATCCCCTACTTTCCACCAGATCCAATAATAACTTTGAACATTCGAAAATTGATATGTCACTCATCATTTTCAAGAGGAATAATCATCTAGTTCATCCTTTATTGGGTGAATTACTCCCCTTATTTACTTAAATCTCAGTTATTATTGTTAACTGGTATTAAATTATGATGACCCAATAGGTCATCACTTAATTTTAAATTGAATTTTATAATTCGAGACCTTAAAAACCTTAAAACGACCCGATCGATCGTTTTGAGCCCTAGCATGCCGTTCAGCAGTTCGAGGGCATGAGCAACTTTAATTCAGGCATGATGACTTGTACGCATGGTCAGAATTAAATTTTGGGAAGTTCGGAGTTGACTTGGTGAGGAAATTCTCATTTCAGAAGCTTTAAGTTGAAAGAATTAGCTAAGATCGGATTTTTGAGTAAACGACCTTGGAATCAGGATTTGAAGGTTCCAACAGGTTTGTATAATGATTTCGGACTTGGGCGTATGTCCAGGTCGATTTTGGATGACCCGTGAGTGTTCTGGCGCCTATTGTGGAAGTTAGCATTTTGGAAGAAATTTTATAAGTTTGGGTTGAAGTGCATTTTCAGTGTTATCGATGTCCGTTTGGGATTCCAAGTCAGGGAATAGCTCCGTATACTGATTCTGGAGTTGGGAGCGTGATCGGAAGTGAATTCAGAGGTCCGTGGGTCATTTTGGAGTCATTTGGCTAAAGATAGAAATTTGAAGGTTTTTAAGAAGTTTGACCGGAAATGGGCTTCTTGATATCGGGGTTGGGATCTGATTCCGGAAGTTGGAATAGGTCCGTAATGTTGAATATGACTTGGGTGCAAAATTTGAAATCAATCCGACGTGATTTGATAGGTTTAAACATCAAAAGTAGAAGTTTGAAATTCTAAAGTTCATAAAGCTTGGATTGGAGGTCGATTCGTGGTTTTAGCGTTGTTTGATATGTTTTGAGGCCTTGAGCAAGTCCATAACGAGTTTTGGGACTAGTTGGTATGATTGGTTGGGGTATGGGGGGCCTCAGGTGGATTCCGGGTGGTTAACGGATCGAAAATGGAATTTTTGGAAGGCTGAAGTTGTTGGTTGCTGGTGTAACCGCACTTGCAAAAATAGGGCAGCAGGTGTGGAGCTGCAAAAGCGGCCCAATAGTCACAGATGCGGATTCGGCAAAAGAGAGCTAGGACCGTAGTTGCAGTCATTTGGCCGCAGAAGCGGGACCGCATCTGTGGGAATAAAAGCGCAGAAGCGGAAAAGGGGAGCCTGGGGAAAAACCGCAGAAGCGGTGGATTGGCTCGCACTTGCGGAACCATAGAAGCAGTAAAGGGACCGCAAGTGCGGAAAGTGCTGGAGGTAGAGATGTGTTTTAAAAATCGGGATTTTGCCATTTTCTCTCATATTTTCATGTCTTGGGCGATTTTTGGGAGAGCTCAAGTGGGATCTTTCATCATCAACGATAAGGTAAGCTAATCTCATCCATCTTGAGTTAAATACATCGATTATGTATGGATTTTAGCATGTAAATTGGTAGAAATTTGGGGTTTTGGTAGAAAGACCTAGAAATTTATATTCTTGGAATTTGATCACGATTTTGGGTATGGAATTTAGAGAAAATTATATATTTGAGTTCGTGAGGCTATGGGTAAACTTATTCTTCAAAAATTTTGGAAATCCGGGCACGTGGGCCCGATGGCATTTTCGTCAACTTTCTGATCGGGGTTAGGAATTGTTATAAATTGGATTAATATGAGTAGTTATTGTATATTAATGAATTTGCATAATCATTGGCTAGTTTTGGAGATTAGCATCGATTCAAGTCTTCGGGAGGGCGTGGAATGCCGGTTATGGATCTCCGGAGCAAGGTGAGTCTCCTTTCTAACCTTGTAAGAGGGAATTATCCCCATAAGTGAAATAATTGGTTATGTGCTCCTATTTGTGGGGGTTACGTATGCACGAGGTGACGAGAGTCCGTGCGTAGCTACTATTATATTATTGTCCGGGTAGTCTAGGACCCAAAAGCATGCTGTACTTGGAATATTTGTAATGTTATTGACAGCTTGAATTGCTTAAATCCTATCTAATTAGTAAATGAATTTCTAAAAGGATTAAACTTTATTTTCTTAAATCGTTAAAAGAGAATTGACTTTTATTTGGATAAATGTTCCTCGATAAATTCTTAATTGGCTGTTTGAGCATGTATTTCTATGTGTACCTGCATCGCATATATGATTTGCGAGCAGGGTGATTGTTTATTTAAGTTTGACCACGTCACACGTATGATTCGCGAGTGGGGTAATAGATGTATCTATGGTTCAGGCCGCTCGATCCTCGGTAGTGCACATTTTAAATATTGTTAGATCGGGTCGTACGACCTCGGCATGAGTTGCGCATGTTTGTATTGCTTTATTTGATATTTTTTGATACTAATATCTACTCTCCCGACTTGAGATAATTGTTGATTAATGGATTATGAATCCGGAGAATTTTAATAAAGAGAATTTTTTACCTGTTTAGTAATTTACTTGAATCTACAGTTGTTCTTATGAAATCCGTGAGTCATCGCGTTAATAATATTGGTACTGGACCTTTAGTAAGTGTCGAAGTTGCCATCTTGTCTCTACTTATTCGAGATTAGGCGGGATACTTACTGAGTACACGTTATTTTTTGTACTCATACTACACTTCTGTGCATTTTTGTTGCACAGGCACATATACTTCTAGTGGCTTACTAGGCGTAGCAGCATGGATGACACTTGGACTAGGTGCGCTGCATTACTCAAGGCGGTCTGCAACTAGTATAGTCTCTTTCGGTATATTGTATCTACTTTCTGTTTATTGTATTCCGGACGGATGTTGTATTGTATTGTTTCTTAGAAATAGCTCATGCACTTGTGACACCGAGTTCTGGGGATGTCTATGG
This sequence comes from Nicotiana glauca, assembly GCA_026770625.1. NCBI lineage: Eukaryota > Viridiplantae > Streptophyta > Magnoliopsida > Solanales > Solanaceae > Nicotiana > Nicotiana glauca. The sequence goes on from MU735517.1 coordinate 26,543, forward strand.
GTTTATTCAGAAACTTTAAACAGTTGTTAAATGTTTTATTATTTATTTAGTGGAATTTATTATGTATTGTTTAAAGGCATAAAAGAAGTGGTTTCAGAAATATTTAAACAAGAATTTAATTAGGTATTTTGGTTGTCTTTCCTGATAGCGGTGTCCGGCGCCATCATGACCCTTAGTGAATTTTGGGTTGTGATAAACCTCTTTTAGCATTGCCTTGATTTGTGTGCGCAGTCTGGGCGCATAGCCAGAAGTCTTATATGTGAAAATCTATGAAAAATGATAAGTTTTGACTATAAAATGAATTAATTTGACTTCGGTCAACGTTTTAGATAAACGGATCCGGACCCATGATCTGACGGTCCCAGAGGGTCTGTAGGAAAATATGGGACTTGGGCGTATGTCCGAAATCGAATTCCGAGGTCCCAAGCTTGAGAAATGAATTTTTAAAGAAAATTATTTTCTGAAATTGTTTAAAGATTTGGAAATGAATTTTGATTAGAAGATGTTGGTATCTGGCCCGTATTTTGGGTTTTGGCGCCTGGTACAGGTCTTATATGTGATTTAAGATAATTCTGTGAAGTTTGGTAAGAAACGGAATCCGTTTGACGGGATTCGGACCTTAAATGCAAAATTTGATATTTTAAGAAGTTTTGAAAGATTTCATTGATTTTGAGGTTTAATTCGTTGTTTAAGGGGTAAGTTTGGCGATTTAATCACATGGATAAGTTCATATGATGTTTTTGAGTTAGTACGTATGCTTGGTTTGGAGCCCCGAGGTCTCGGGTGTGTTTCGGAAGGTTTTTAACTCATAAAAAGTTGCAGGTTTTTCAGTTGCTGGTATGCTGGTATTTTCTTCTTCGCGTTCGCGAGAGGACCACGCGATGACTTAATTGTGCCGAAATTTCTTCTACATGAACGCGAGACCCAGGTCATGAATGCGAAGCTTTGGGTGGTCTACCATTCGCGAATGCGGGGAAGGTTTGTGGCCTGGTCAAGGGGGAAGGGAAAATTATACCTACGCGAACGCGACCACTTGGACGAGAACGCGAAGGCTCAAGGAGTTACTTCTCCACGAACGCGAGCCATCTTCCATGAATGCGAAGGTCTGTCAGATCTAACTCATCGCGAATGCGATGACCAAATCTGCTCAGTTATTTAAAAAGTCCAGAAACAGAATGCATTACGGGATTTAACCTATTTTTCCCAAACTTCTTCTTCTCCACAGCTCTTGGCCGATTTTTGAAGAACTTATTCAGCATAACCTCTTGGGTATGTAATCTTTGACTTGTATTCGTCCCTTTTTATCAACACCCATTAGATTTCTAGGCCTAAAACATGATACTAAGGGTAGAAGCTAGGGATTTGGGTAGAATTAGGTTTTTTTTTGATTATTTGGAAATTTGACCTCATTTTAGAGTCAGATTTCAAAATAAATTATATGTTCGGGCTCGTGGGTGAATGGGTGATCGGATTTTGGTCCGAACCTCATGTTTTGAACAAGCGGGTCCGGGGTCAATTTTTAACTTTTTGGGAAGAATAATTAGAAAGCTATAATTAAGCATTGAAATTGGATTGTTTAGCGTTTATTCATGTTATTAAGTCGATTATGTCTAGATACAATTGATTTGGAGCTGAATTCGAAAGGAAAGGCGTTGTTTGAGGCTTGAGTTGGTAGTGGATGTTCGAGGTAAGTGTTTGGTCTAACCTTAGCTTGAGCGATTAAGAGTTGTGTCCTATTTGCTATTTGCTTCTTCTTGAGTGCGACTTATAGACATGGTGTCGAGTATCTATGCGTTGGTGTCGAGCATGACCGTGAGTCTTAAATTGCATTTTATTGTGTTCTCAAATGATACTACGGATGCTTTAATTGATGATTCTCGATATTGAGCAATGATTAAGTTTGTTTTCGTGGAAATTACTTATGATTGAGTATTGGTGTTAGCTGAGATGAGTAGAAGTTGAGTTAGTATTGGTTATAGTTGATTCTCCCTTACCGGAACGTATTTACTTTTAATGTTGAATCCCTTGACGAGATAGTGTAGTTTATTGTTGATCCCTTTCCGGGACTCTTGGTATGGTTGTTGCTAAAGGTATATAAATATATGGATCGGGTTGCATGCCGTAACAATACAAAATATGGATCGGGTTGCACGCCGCAACAAAGTTATATTGGATCGGGTTGCACGCCGCAACAAATGTTATATTGGATCGGGTTGCATGCCGCAACAATGTTATATTGGATCGGGTTGCACGTCGCCACAGTGATATAAATGGATCGGGTTGCATGCCGCAACAATGTTAAATGATAAGGGATCGGGTTGCATGCCGCAACAGTATTATTATTGTTTTGTATTAGATTTTGAATTATTTTCTCATATTTCTCTTAAGTTCCTGCTGGATTTGACATTTTCCTCGTAGCATGTACCCCCCTCCTATTTAAATTGTTTATTGCCATTTATTTTCTACTGTATATTATATAACTGCATAGGTTTAATCTAGAGTCTGGTCCTAGCCTCGTCACTACCTCATTGGGGTTAGGCTAGGCACTTACCAGCATATGGGTTCGGTTGTGCTGATGCTACACTCTGCACTATGTGCAGATATCGGAGCAGCATTTGGACAGTAGCACTTGGGTAGCCAGCCTTCAGTCTAGTCAGAGATCCCGAGGTAGTCCTACAGGCGTCCGCATGCCCGGTGTTCTCTTCTATTTCATTATGTACTCTGTTTTTAATAGATTTCGAGGCAGTTTGTATTTCCTTCAGACAGTTGTTGTAGTAATCTTAGTCCGTCCGTGAATATTGTGACACCAAATTCCGGGTAGAGGAGTACATTGACATTATAGTACTGGCTTGGTTATTTTTAGCTGTTTAAGTCTTCCGCTTATTTCTGTTTATCGTTAATTTTAAAATGTTTAATACCTGTTAATTCAAGTTGTTAAAAAGGATTAAAATGAAAGAGTTAGAATTTCTATATTTCGTGGCTTGCCTAGCTTTTACGAGTAGGCGCCATCACGACTCCCGAGGGTGGGAAATCTGGGTCGTAACAAGTTAGTATCAGAGCTCTAGGTTACATAGGTCTAAAAATCACAGACAAGCTTAGTAGAGTCTGAGGGATCGGTACGGATATATCTGTATTTATCCCCAGAGGCTAAAGAGTTAGGAAAACTACACATTTGTTCTTTTTTGTCATGTGGTTTGGTTTCTCAATGCCAATTGAATTTCTACTTCGTTCTTTCGTAGGTGGCGAGAAAAAGCGCTTCCTCGTCCACTGACCAGCAGCCCGAGCCCCCAGCAGCAGCTCCCACGAAGGGCAGAGGGCGAGGCGGAGGCCGTGTCAGAGGCCGAGGTAGGGGCAGAGCTTGGCCCAGGGCAGCAGCACCTGCAGCGGAGGCTCAAGTTGAGTTTGAAAATGAGGTTCTGGCCCTTGCAGTTCTGGTGGGCCCAGCTTAGGTCCCAGAGGGGTTTATTGCTACCCCAGTTCTTCAGGATGCTCTGGTCCATCTAGTGGGCCTTATGGAGAGTGTCACCCAGGTAGGCTTGCTTCCTGTAGCACCAGCCGTCTCTCAGGCAGGAGGAGGAGCTCAGACTCCTGCTACTCGCACTTCAGAGCAGGTAGCTCTCCGGTTTCATAATCCAACGGTTCAACCAGTTGGAGCAGTTCAGGCAGAGCTCATACCAACGATGAAGCAGCTATGTCTGCCGATGCTTTGTGGAGATTGGACAGGTTCACCAAGCTCTTTACTACTACTTTTAGCGGTGCTTCTTCTGAGAATCCCCAGGATTATCTAGACAGCTGTCACGAGGTTCTTAGGAATATGGGGGTAGTTGAGACCAATGTTGTCGATTTTGCCACTATTCACTTGTCTGGATCCGCCAAGACCTGGTGGAGAGATTATTGCTTGGCTACACCAGCCGGATTGCCAGCCTTGACTTGGGAGCAGTTCACGCAGCTATTTCTGGAGAAGTTTCTCCCAATCACATAGAGAGAGGCCTATCAGAGGCAGTTTGAGCGTTTGCAGTAGGGTTTCATGACTATCACCTAGTATGAGACCAGATTCATCGATTTGGCTCGTCATGCTCTTATCATACTTTCCACCAAGAGAGAGAGGGTAAGGAGGTTCATTAATGGACTTATTCAGCCAATTCGTCTTTAGATGGCTAGAGAGACTGGGAGTGCTATATCTTTCTAGGAGGCGGCCAATGTGGCCCGGAGATTTGAGATGGTTCTATCACAGGGAGATGGTCATGGGTCGGACAAGATGCCCCATCATCCAGGCAAATTTAGTGGTGCCTCATCTGTAGGTAGGGATTCGTATGGTAGAGGCCATCCTCCTAGGCTCTTTCAGTTAGCACTTTAGGTTTCTCACGGTGCTTCAGGTGGCCATGGTTGTCACATGCAGTATTCTGATCAGTAGCCCTACAGTGCACCACAGCTCCTATCAGTGCACTGCTGCTCCAAAGTTTTTGGGGTGGTCATTCCCGTGCTATGGTAAGGCCCCAGGTGTTCCATAGATCGCCCAGACATCTAGATGTGGGGGTAGAGGTGCTAGAGGTGGAGGTAGAGGTGCTAGAGGTGGAGTTCCGACCGCTAGAGGTAGAGGCCAGCCAGCCGCAGGCTATCCCAGAGAGGTAGTTTAGGGTGGTGGGGCCCAATCCCGATTTTATGCTCTTTTAGCCAGGCCTGAGGCCGAGGATTCCGATGCAGTTATCACAAGTACTGTTTTGGTTTGTGATAGAGATGCTTCAGTGTTATTTGATCCAAGGTCTACATACTCATATGTGTCATCTTATTTTGCATAATATCTGGTCATGCCTAGTGATTCATTGAGTTCTCCTGTTTATGTGTCTACACTGGTGGGTGATTTTATTATGGTAGATCGAGTCCATCGCTCTTGTATAGTCGTGATTAGGGGTCTTGAGACTCATGTAGATTTGTTTCTTCTAGACATGGTTGATTTCTATGTCATATTGGGGATGGACTAGTTATTACCTTACCATGCTATCTTGGACTGTCATGCTAAGACTGTGACCTTAGCCTTGCCGGGTTTACCCCGTTTAGAGTGGAGAGGGACTCCTGGTCATTCTACCCGTAGTGTTATCTCTTACGTGAAGGCTCAACGTATGGTCGAGAAGGGGTGTTTGGCCTATTTGGCATATGTTCGTGATTCTAATGCTGAGGTTCCCTCTATTGATTCGGTACCCATTGTTCGTGAGTTTCCTGAGGTATTCCTTTCTGACCTACCGGGTATGCCACCCATCAGGGATATTGATTTTTGCATTGATTTGGCTCTGGAACTCAGCCCATTTCTATCCCGCCGTATCGTATGGTCCCGTCTGAGTTGAAAGAGTTGAAGGAGTAGTTGCAGCACTTGCTTGAGAAAGGTTTCACTAGACCTAGTGTCTCGCCTTGGGGTGCGCCGATGTTGTTTGTTAAGAAGAAGGATGGGTCGATGAGAATGTGTATTTATTACCGGTAATTGAAAAAGGTTACGATCAAGAATAAGTATCCGCTACCGAGGATTGATGATTTGTTTGATTAGCTTCAGGGTGCTAAGGTATTTTCAAATATTGACTTGAGATCTGGCTACCATCGGTTGAGGATTAGGGCATTCGATGTCCCTAAGACAGCTTTCCGCACTCGGTATGGGCATTATAAGTTCTTGGTGATGTCATTCAGCTTGAAAAATGCCCCAACAACTTTTATGGATTCGATGAACCGAGTGTACAAGCCTTATTTGGATTCGTTCATGATAGTTTTCACTGATGATATTCTGATCTATTCCTGCAGCTGGGAGGAGAACTAGCAGCATCTTAGAGTGGTTCTTCGGACCTTCAGGGATAGTCAGTTATATGTTATGTGCTAGAAGTGTGAGTTCTGGTTGAGTTCGGTTGCATTTTTGGGTCATATTGTATCAGCAGAGGGTATTCAGGTTGATCCGAAGAAGATTGAGGCAGTCAAGAACTGGCCTAGACCAGCATCAACTACAGAGATTCAGAGTTTCTTGGGATTGGTAGGCTACTATCATCGGTTCGTGGAGGAGTTTTCATGTATCACAGCCCCGATGACCAGGTTGACCTACAAGGGTGCCCAGTTCAGATGGTCGGACGAATGTGAGGCGATTTGAGAAGCTCAAGACAGCTCTGACTACGTCACCGGTGTTGTTTTTCCCACAAGTTCATGGACTTATATAGTTTATTGTGATGCATCTCGTATTGGACTTGGTACAGTGTTGATGCAGGATGGCAAGGTCATTTCCTATGCTTTGCGGTAGTTGAAGATTCATGTGAAGAACTATCAGGTTCATGATTTGGAGTTGGCAGCCATTGTTCATGCATTGAAGATTTGGAGGCATTATCTGTATGGCGTGGTCTGTGAGGTGTTCACGAATCACAAGAGTCTTCAGTATTTGTTCAAGCAAAAGGAGTTGAATTTGAGGTAGAGGAGGTGGTTGGAGTTGTTGAAAGAATATGTAATATCATCCGGGGAAGGCCAATATGGTGGCCGATGATTTGAGTAGGAAGTCAGCCAGTATGGGCAGTCTCGCTTATATTCCGGTCGGTGAGAGACCGCTTGATTTGGATGTTCAGTCTTTCGCCAATCAGTTTGTGAGGTTGGACGTTTCTGATCCCAGCCATGTGTTAGATTACACAGTCACTCCTTCTTCATTATTGGAGCGTATCCGAGATTGGCAGTATGATGATCCCCATTTGTGTGTCCTTAGAGACACGGTGCAGCATGGAGGTGCCAAGCACGTTACCTTAGGTGATAATGGAGTTTTGAGATTGCAGGGTTGAGTTTGTGTGCCTAATGTGGATGGACTCCGAGAGTTCATTTTAGATGAGGCCCATATCTTTCTGTACTCTATTCATTCGGGTGCCACGAAGATGTATCGGGAATTGCGGCAGCATTATTGGTAGCGGAGAATGAAGAAGGATATCGTTGCATATGTGGCTCGGTGTTTGAATTGTCAGCAGGTTAGGTACGAGCATCAGAGGCCTGGTGGTTTATTTCAGAGCATTGAGCTTCCCGAGTAGAAGTGGGAGCGAATCACTATGGATTTCGTTGTTGGGCTCCTGCAGACTCGGAGGAAGTTATACGCGGTATGGGTCATTATTGGTAGGGTGACCAAGTCAGCGCATTTCATTCCTGTGTCAGTCTCATATTCTTCTGAGAGGTTAGCTGAGATCTATATCCAAGAGAATTTTTGCCTTCATGGTGTTCCCGTGTCTATCAGTTTAGACTGAGGCACGCAGTTTACCTCGCGTTTCTAGAGGGTAGTTCAGCGAGAGTTGGACACAGGGTTTGAGTTGAGCATAACTTTTCATCCTCAGACGGACGGGCAGTCCGAGCGGACTATTCAGATTTTGGAGGATATGCTTTGAGCTTGTGTCATTGACTTTGGAGGCTCGTGGGATCAGTTTTTGCCTTTAGGAGTTTGCCTACAACAACAGCTACTAGTTGAGTATCCAAATGGATCCTTATGAGGTTTATATGGTAGGCGGTGTCGGTCTCCGATTGAATGGTATGATCCGGAAGAGGCTCGATTATTAGGTACAGATCTGGTTCAGGATGACTTAGACAAGGTCAGGATTATTCAGGATAGGCTTCGTACAGCTCAGTCCAGGCAAAAGAGTTATGCCGACCGCAAGGTTCGAGATTTGGCTTTCATGGTCGGTGTGAGGGTATTGCTTCGAGTGTTACCTATGAAGGGCGCGATGAGATTTGGGAAGAAGGGCAAGCCTAGCCCTAGGTTCATTGGTCCGCTTGAGATTCTTGATTGAGTGAGAGAGATGGCTTATAGAGTTGCATTGTCGCCGAGCTTATCAGTCATACATCAAGTGTTTCATGTTTTCATGTTTCGGAAGTATCACGACGATCCATCCCATGTGTTAGATTTTAGCACTGTCTAATTGGACAAGGACTTGTCTTATAAGGAGGAGCTGGTAACTATCCTAGACCGGCAGGTTCGTCAGTTGAGATCGAAGAGTTTTCCTTCTGTTCGTGTTAAGTGGAGAGGTGAGCCTCCTGAGGCATCAACCTGGGAGTCCGATCCTGATATGCGGAGCCGTTATCCCCATCTTTTCCACGACTCAGTTAATTCCTTCTTATGTCCATTCGAGGACGAACGGTTGTTCTAGAGGTGAAGAATGTGATGACCCAAAAGGTCATCACTTACTTTTAAATTGAATTTTGTGTTCCGAGGCCTTAAAAACCTCTTTTAGCATCGCGTTGATTTGCACGTGCAGTCCGGGTGCGTAGCTGGAAAGCCCATTTGTGAAAATCTGTAAAAAATGATAAGTTTTGACTATAAAATAAATCAATTTGACTTCCGTCAATGTTTTGGATAAAAGGACCCGGACCCATGATCTGACGGTCCCGGATGGTCCGTAGGAAAAGATGGGACTTGGGCGTTGATAACTAGGGATTTTGACGTGTTTCATGCTTCTTCTTGCTTACACTTTGATTATAAATTCTTACAAAATAGTCCCAAAAGGCTCATAAATTGTGCTTGATTGCAGGTTTGATCAATAAAGTAACGAGATGTCAAAGATCGACTCAAAAGGAGTGAAACCTGCACAAGTACCAAAGACAAGACAACTCAGAACAAACAGGCCTAGTGCGGCCGCACTACACTTTGTGCGGTCCGCACTGGGGAGATCCAGAGACCTGGAATTTAAGGCATCAAAGCAGTGCATCCGCAGTAGATATTGTGCGGCCCGCATTGAAGACACCACGGCCGCACTGCCATTTTATGCGGCCCGCGGAAGCAAGCTTCAGAGAGATGTCAAGTTCCAAGGTTCAAGCCTGTGCGGTCCGCGGTCGTGTTTGTGTGGACCAAGCCAGATGCCTCCGCGGCCGTAGTCTATTCCATACGGTCCGCGGAGCCTAGGTTCAGAGAGTTGATTTTTCAGAGTTAAGAGCCTAGTGCGGCCGCACACTATTTTGTGCGGTCCGCACTGACCCCGCAGGGGAAATTTTGTCCAGTTTTTCCAACTTAGTATAAATAGAACCTTTTTCCATTTTTAGGGTATCAGCTATTTTCTAGACTTGAGTAGCGCTCGTGAGAAGACATTTTGGTCACTTTAACATAGTTTTAGCAATTGAATCATTATATTTACTTTAGTAATTAATTAATATGTCCTTCTCTTCATCTATTTATCTGATTTTCTCTTCAAGCATGAGTAGCTAAACCCTTTAGCTTGGGTTCTGGCTCAACCCTAGTGTGGGTAATTGATGGGTGTTGTGATATAGGGCTAGATTTGGTATGGGTATTTGTTATTTGGGTCAATTTTATGGTTTAACTTATGAATTAGTGGTTGCAAACACTGGTTTGTGCTAAGTTGACTTGGTTCTTTTTGAGAAAGAGAGCCTAAGTTTCCAAAATTGACCCAACAAGGAATTGGGATTAACTCAAGAGAATTGATAGTCCCAATTAAAGGGTTAAACCTCGAGAGAGTAATTACTCGACTTGAACCCTAGTTATTTGAGAAAATTTGCCTACCCAATTGGTCTTGAGTAAGTCAATTGGACAAAATCACTCTCTCTACCGAGAGGTGTGAGAGTGGGTAAAATCGTGCAATGGTTATAGCATATTTCACCAATCATGTCAATCGTGCCTTAGAAGCATTTACCCGTCAATTAGCTATCTAGGTGAAAGTCATCACCCTCATGCCTTTTTATCCATTAGATACAACTTGTAGTAATTCTCCTTTAGCATAATCTAGTCACATTTATAATTAGTAGTTGATAATAGTAGACTATTAAAGAAAAAACCAAAAATGATTGGAAGGGATATTTGGAACAATTACACAACTCCACTCTAGATAGATACTCGACTCCATTCCTAGCTCCCTGTGGAAATTGATCCCGACCCACAAATCTATAAAAGCTATTATGACCCTCTCTTCTTACTTTTTAGTAATGCGGAGTAGGCAGCGATCTCTTTTTGGCACCGTTGCCAGGGATAAAGTAGGTAAGTGGATGATCAAGCGCTTTCCCTTCTCAAGGTCCTAGTTCTTCAGGTAATTATATGGGTAGAATTGAAATGATGTTCGAACAAATGATGAAGAAGAACCAAGATTCTGATGCTCAATTGGCTTCCCACAATACCTCTATCCGGAAATTGGAGGTGCAATTAGGCCAAATCTCTCAATCGTTGAATACTCGCCCTAAGGGTGCTCTACCAAGTGATACAGTAGTGAACCCGAAGGGTGGAAACAATCATGTGATGGCGGTTACAACAAGAAGTGGGAGAGGCGGTGATGTGCATGCCTCGAAAGACAAGCAAGTTGTGGATGATGAAGTTGAGTTGCGGGAAGATGATGTACCTTTGATAGTTGAAGATGTGGTTAAGAATGAGATTAACAGTGATGTGAGGATTGACATTAATGAGGCCGAGGTGCAAACTCAAGATGTTGTGAACCCGTCTAGGGAACACGTGATTGACATGCCCGAGCCGGTGGTGCCCAAAGCCAAGGCACATTTGCCTAGGCTACCTCCGCCTTATCCTCAACTGTTAGGAAATAAAAAGAGTGACAACGAATTCAAAATGTTCATTGATATTATGAAAATCTTTACAATCAATGTGCCTTTGGTGGAGGCACTTGAACAAATTTCGGGATATGCCAAGTTTATGAAGGATTTGGTGATGAAGAAGCGGTGGATGGATTATGAAATAATAAAAATGACTCATCAAGGCCCTTTGTGATTTGGGGGCTAGCATAAATTTGATGCCTTATTCCGTCTTCAAGACTTTGGGAATTTAGAAACCTAGGCTGACCTCAATGAGACTTCAAATGGCGGATCGATCGATGAAGCGACCGTTGGGCATAATTGATGATGTGCTTGTCCAGGTGGATAAGTTTATATTGCCGGCCGATTTTGTCATTTTGGATTGTGAAGTGGATTTTGAAGTCCCAATTATTCTAGGGAGACCTTTCCTTGCAACGGGGAAGGCATTGGTTGATGTTGAAACGGGTGATCTAACTTTCTGAGTGGGGGATGAGAAGGTCGTCTTCCATGTTTGCAAGTCCATGAAGCAACCCAATAGCACCGAGGTGTGATCTTTTGTGGACATTGTCATAGCTATGATCATGGATGACACAAGTTCTATGATTAATGTGGAGGATCCCCTTGAGGTCGTGCTTCTAAATCTTGATGTCTATGATGATGCTAGTCGAGTGGAGTGCGTAAATACCTTGCATGGAATGAGGTCCTATTCTTATGAGCCAAGAAGGCTATCCTTGGACCTCAAAAATAGAAAGACGCCTCCAACTAAGCCATCAATAGAAGAACCACCAGTGTTGGAGCTGAAACCATTGCCTCCACACCTCAGGTATGAGTTCTTGGGTCCTTTTTCTACTTTACCTGTTATTATTTCCTCATGCCTTACTAACTTGCAGGTAGACGCCATTTTGGCGGTTCTCAAAAGGAGAAAGAAAGCAATTGGATGGACATTGGCCGACATTCAGGGAATAAGCCCCACAGTCTGCATGCACAAAATCATTTTGGAGGATGATGCAAAACCCTCCCTGGAGCATCAAAGACAATTGAAGGAGGAAATGCAAGAGGTGGTGAAGAAAGAAGTGATAAAATAGTTGGATGTCGGGGTTGTGTACCCTATATCCGATAGCTCGTGGACTTCTCCGGTGCAATGTGTACCGAAGAAGAGTGGGATGACTGTGGTGACAAATGACAACAATGACCTTATTCCCACTCGAATCTTTACCGGATAGAGGGTATGTATGGACTACCGGAAGATGAACAAGGTGACCCGAAATGATCATTTCCCATTGCCATTCCTTGACCAAATGCTAGATCGTCTTGCGGGGCATGCCTTTTATTGCTTTTTGGATGGATATTTGGGTTATAATCAAATCTTAATCGCTCGAGAGGACCAAGAGAAGACCACATTCACCTGCCCATATGGCACATTTGCTTTCTCTCGGATGCCGTTCGGGTTGTGCATTGCTCCAGTGACCTTCCAAAGATGCATGATGGATATTTTCACCGACTTGGTGGAAGATATCTTGGAGGTTCTCATGGATTATTTGAGTGTGGCTGGTTATTCCTTTGAAGAATGTTTGGGTAATCTGGATAGAGTGTTGGCCCGATGTGAAGACACAAATCTTGTACTCAATTGGGAAAAATGCCATTTCATGGTATAGTGTTGGGTCACAAAATTTCTAAGCAAGGGATTGAAGTAGACAAAGCCAAGACTGAGGTGATTTCAAGGATCCCTCCCCCCACTTCTGTCCAAGGGGTGAGGAGTTTTCTTGGGCATGCGGGGTTCTACCGGCGGTTTATCAATCATTTTTTGAAGGTAGTGAACCCTCTTTGCAAGTTTCTAGAGAAATATGCTAAGTTTGTGTTTGATGAGAATTGCATGGAGGCCTTCGAACTTCTCAAGCATAAGTTTACTACTACTCCTATCATTACCGCACCTAATTGGAGCTTGCCCTTTGAGCTCATGTGTGATGCTAGCGATGTTGCGGTTGGAGCGGTGTTGGGTCAACATGTGAACAAAATATTTCATCCGGTGTACTATGCGATAAAGACAATGAATGACGCTCAATTGAACTACACAGTGACCGAGAAGGAGTTGTTGGCCATAGTGTTTGCAATGGAAAAGTTCCGACCGTACCTTATGGGGGCCAAGATCATAGTGCACACCGACCATGCCGTCCTTAGGTACTTGATGACAAAGAAAGACTCCAAAGCAAGATTAATGAGATAGGTGTTACTACTTCAAGAGTTTGATCTAGAAATTGCGGACTGGAAAGGTAGTGAGAATCAAGTGGTGGACAACTTGTCCCGTTTAGAGGAGGAAGGGAGGCCTTGTGATGTCCTAGAGATCAATGACTCATTTCTCGACGAACAACTCCTTGCGGTGTCAATGAATGATATGCCATGGTTCGCCGATGTTACTAATTACCTTATGACTGGAATAGTCCCGTATGAGCTCTCTTCTAACCAAAGGAAGAAGCTCAAACGGGATAGTCTGGACTTCTATTGGGACGAGCCATACTTGTTCAAGATTTTCATCGACGGAGTGATCCGGAGGTGTGTACCTGAGGAGGAGCAATTTAGCATCCTAGAGGCTTGTCATTCCTCCCCCTATGGTGGCCATCATGGAGGGGTGAGGACGGCTTTGAAAGTTTTGAGTTGTTGTTTTTATTGACCAACCTTGTTCAAAGATGCAAGTGATCTATTAAAAAGGTGTGATCAATATCAATGAGCAGGCGGGATTTCCAAGAAAGATGAGATGCCTCTAAACACAATTCTTGAAGTTGATATCTTTGATGTATGGGGTATCGATTTTATGGGTCCTTTTGTAAGCTCGTGTGGTAACACTTACATTCTTGTAGAGGTTGATTATGTGTCAAAATGGGTTGAGGCCGTGGCCTTGCCCAACAATAAAGGTGGGAGTGTGGTGACATTTCTGAAAAAGAGCATTTTCACAAGGTTTGGTACACCTCGGGTAATCATTAGTGATGGAGGATCACATTTTTGTAATAGAGCCTTTGATGCCTTGTTTTTCAAGTATGGTGTGAACCACAAAGTCTCTACGCCTTATCATCCTCAAGCAAGTGGTCAGATTGAAGTGTCTAACAGAGAGATCAAGAGCATTTTTTCCAAAACTGTCAATGCCAATAGGACTGATTGGTCTAAAAAGTTAGATGATGCTCTATGGGCTTACCAGACCGCTTACAAAACCCCAATTGGTATGTCACCATACCGGTTGGTGTTTGGGAAAACATGTCATCTACCAGTAGAGTTGAAGCATAAGGCCATGTGGGCCTTGAGGAAGCTTAATCATGAGTGAGATGTTGCGGCCAATCTTCGTGTTGAACAACTCCATGAACTTGATGAACTCTGGTTCCATGCCTACTCGAGTTCGTCTTTGTATAAGGACAAGATGGAGTACCTTCATGACAAATATGCTCGTGGAAAAGAATTCAAAGTTAGTGATTTGGTTCTCTTATTCAACTCCCGGTTACGTCTGTTTCCGGGAAAGCTTAAACCAAAATGGAGTGGACCGTTTGAAGTTGTGTTGGTGACTCCTTTTGGTGCTCTTGATTTGAAAAACAAAAATGGTAAAGTCATTAGAGTGAATGGGCACCGTGTCAAGCACTATTTTGGAAAAATTGATGACAACCACGTGGTGGAACTTATCCATTTCAAATGATATGATGGTAACCCGCGTCGTGCCGCGATGTTAAATCAGGTGCTTCTTAGGAGCCAACCCATGTGTTTTTCTTCTTGTTTTCTTTGATTTTCTTTATATTATAGGATTGATTTTTGGGCTAATTTGTTGTGAGATGTTACAGGGTAATGTTGATGCAGTGTAGGGCACGATGGAAAAATACACAGGTCTCTTAAGTTTCCAGTGCGACCCAGTACATTCTGTGCGGACCAAACTGGTGTGGGTAAGATAAAGCTTCTCTGAAGTTTGCCACTGCAGCCGCAGTCCATTTTGTGCGGCCAACGGTGGACTTCTACGGCTGCAGTCCGTTTTGTGCGGACCACAGAAGGTTGCCTTCTCAAACTTGTGCCAAACAAGGCAGTGTGGACCGCGGTCCATTTTGTGCGGTCCGCACTGGTAGGTGAGGATGGGCCCCAGGGGTTTCTCTATAAATAGACCCCAAGTACCCCCGTTTACTCTTTTCGCAAAATTGAATCTCAGAGCATATTGTTACTGTTCATTCCCTGAAATTGATCGTGAAAACTTGCTTAGCATTGATTAACTTCTCTTCATCTCAATATCTGGTAACATTTCACTCAATTCTTCTTAGTTTAATTCTGTAATTTTATTTTATTTTCATTTCTCTTAGCTTGTAGTTCTTCTTCTTCCCTAGTTAGTTCGAATGCTAGGTTAGATTAGTTTAAATAAAAATTCTTGTGGACTTGGTGATTTTAGGTACTGGGTAATTGATTGGAGACCTTAATTAGGTAAAAATTTGGACTTAAAAGCAAAATATAATAAACCCTAACTCAGTGCCAAGTCTGGGCACATAGCGTGGACCGCGGTCATTTTTGTGCGGTTTGCGATGCCCTAGTGCGGTCCGAAGTACCACTTTGTGCGGACCACACTGATGATCTTGTGTCCAGGTGACCTTTGCCCAGTGCGGCCACACTATATTTTGTGCGGTCCGCACTGGCCCAGTGCAGCCGCGATACCATTTTGTGCGGTCCGCACTGGGGAGATTCAGAGAGGGTGTTTTGTGAAACCCACACCTGTGCGGACTGCGGTCGATTCTCTGCGGTCCGCGGTAGTCCCTGTGTGGCTGCACTACCATTTTGTGCAGTCCGCACTGGGCAATTTCTGCAACTGTCTGCAACACTGTGACCCTGTTCTGCAATTTGTTCTGCTGCAATAACTTGAATTGCCTTGATTGATACTAAAAATACATTGAATGATGTTTGCAGACAATGGTAAAACGAAGAGGCAAGGGATCAAAACAACCTGGGAGAGGAAAACCCTCCCGGGGAGGGAAGAAGAAGATGATAAAACTCACTCCCCAAGCTCGGAAAAACATAAAAAAGACCAGAAAACTAATCAAAGTTGCAGAAGAGCTGCTTCCCATTCCTTGGGGAGTGAGTATCAACCATTAAGGGAAATTTCTTCAGACTCCGTGCCAAAATATGTTGAAGACTGGCCGGAGAGATTCAGACTAAGAGATACCCCTCCACCATCCCTCACTGCCCAAGCACCAACTAATGTCATTTCTGAGTCATTTGAGGGCTCAGCAGCCGGCAGTGAGGAATACTCCACCTCCCCTAAAACTTCATTATCCGAGGAGGGTGCAGATGGAGGTGAGGAGGAGGTACAAGGGGATGAGGAGATAGCTGAAGGTGGTGAGCCTCAAGTGGGAGGCATTTGCCAAACTAGAAAGCCCGATGTTTGGGAGGATAAGTTTGTGAGCCAGGTGGCGTACCACAAGTTTAGGGAGTGGTGGCCGGTGAGAAAGTTGATACCGGAGCAGGAGTTTCATTGATAGAGATCTATTACCCAACAACCCTGATGTGCAAATACAATTTAGGACTAGAGTGGGCTAGGAACACTTTATGGATAAATGTATAGATGCCAACAAACACATGGTCAAGGTGTTTTACTGCAATGTAGCCCACATCCAAAATAGCTCCAAAGTGACCAAGGTTCGTAACAAGACAGTGTTATTTGAAGGGAAATACCTAAACGAATACTTGGGCTTCAATGAGGAGGACGAGAATTTATATATAGAGAAATTAGAGATGGGCGAGGAGGTCCGTCCATGGTTAGCTCAGTACTTAGAAATCCCAGGTACCATTCCTGATTGGTTGACAACTGGGTCAAAATATTGCGGAGGACCTTAAACTTTGAGGTGAGGGGTTGGGAGACGTTTATTTGCAGCCGGTTGGATCCTACTACACATGACTAGACCCTTCCTCTCCACCGGGCTGTATTGGTTGCTTCGATTATGGCGGGATACCCCATAAATATGGGGAATGTGATGTCCCGCATTATCTCGTTAGTGGGAGTAGAGCATGACCAAAGCTACCCTTTCCCTAGTACCCTCACTATATACTTTCAGGACTTGGAGGTGGATAAGAAGCCTTATGATGTCAAGGTCAAGGCGACAACCCCGTTCTCCTGGTATAGCTTAAAGGGGAATTACAACCCCAAGGACAAGAACTACAAAGCCCCTATTTCTGCCCCAACTGGCCTGTCTGAAGAGCCAGTTGTGGTAAAGGTCCCTGCTAAGCTTACCTCCACTTCTGCTGAGATGCCTCCCGGACCTTCCACATCAGCAAGCCCAGAGATCCCATCTTCCCGGGCCCATCCTATCACTGCCCACCAACTGAGTCAGACGCTTCAGAGTATCAACAACTGGATGTATACTGCTTTATCCAAGTTGTCCACCTTGACTACCACTATTGCAGCTCAGTCAGCACCTCGGCCAGCACAGGTCCCACAATCGATAGAGGATGCTTTGAAGCAAAATTCTTAAGAACCAGAAGAAAATCCTCACTACTCAGGATGTATTGGCAAAGGCAGTTGATTTGCATAGTAAGGTTCTCAAGGAGCTTGCTAAGGAGCATAAGAAGCTGCGAAAGACACGTGCCTCCAATGAGTTCGTAAAGGAGTTGCGGGCAGATGTTGACAAGTTGAAGGCAGACAAGCTGCCTTTAGACCTATTATTCATCCCTTCCTTCATTTTCTCTTTGGTTCTAGCTAGATCTCTTTCCTCTTTGTTTTCCCCATCTTGCATGTTTCTAGACTTTGGTCTTTCCTCTGGTTCTTCAATTCGTATCCTTTTTGGAGATACAAACAGTTCTAACACTGCATTTTTAGTTGCTAAAGAACGTTGCTCATCCGTTGCATTCTTCTGTTGATTTCGTTTAGGTCTTCCCCTCCCTCCCATGGCTTTCGGCACAGATTAGCTAGCCACGTTAACTTGCGCCGAGAGAAAAGTTAGAGAGAGAAAAGTAACAAAAACAAGTTACATGCTAACATGAAATATTAAAATAGAAGTTTATCATAGAAATGAGATTTTAAGACTGTAAAAAATTCAAGTTTGAAATAACAATCTTCTTCGAAGCCTATATGATGCTATAATTTCAGATTAAGGCTTATAGCTTTACCGCTACATATGACATGAATTTATATATTAAACCACTAGCATATTTTAAAAGGGCAAGAACAAATGGCTAGATAATTGATATATAGTGTCTGATATATTAGTTCTTTTAATAAGACTATGAATAAGGCTTGTACCACGCTTGGCCACAGTAGCCAGATTTATACAACTGGTAATAGGCTTGAAACATGAGTACCAGAAACAATATATAATAGACAAACTCTAGCAATTGGATGTTGTAAGTTATAGTAACATCAATATTTGGTGTGATTATACATCTTCTCATTAGTTCAGTTGGACTTCTTTTTTTGTTTTGTTTTCTTTCTTAAATCTGATAGGAGGTAGAAATTTTAATTAAATTCTTTTTAAATGTACCCATGTCAATAATTAGAAATTACCTACTTCAAATGGGCTTTCAGATAACAGTTTTAAGGAGAGATGTTACTTAGGTATTAGCTAGGACACATTCTACTCAGAGGTAGAAAAAAGGTGGCGATAAAACAATTTAACATTTGAACTTTGATTTTATGCAGATTGACTTTCAAGAAAACAACTGTCATATGATATGTATCCTAAGTCAAGGTCAGTATAAACATATATGTAGCTATTATATGTGAATCTCACTCAATTGTGATTGACATTCATTCTGCAGTTAACAGGAGAGATGTATTATTTATTCAGGTACTCTTTACATAGTAATTTTTTGTATAATTTTATTCTTCCATACAAAATTCATTTTGATAACTGTAAAAATTTTGGTTGTGGCATTGACAACAAGTTCTAATATTTTTGTTAAATTTATAGAATAGAAAGCTTATGAAATCAAAGGTTTATGGAACGGTCAACTTTAAAAAGGGATGCATCACATTTTGTCCTGTATGTAAATAGGATTCCCATGGAAGCTAAGGAATGCACTATTGGAAGATACTCAACACTCAAATTAGATATTTCGTAATCTCTAAAATCTTGTAAAAATTTATTCTTTGGTGCATGTTTATATGAAGCATTAATATGTTGTGAACATTTAATCAGCTTGACAGTATGCTTTTCATGCCAAAGTGCATATTTGTTTCAATTTATAATTAATATTATTTGACGACATAAGTGATTGATGTTTAGTTTTTGACTATCTCAAGTTAGGGATGACTGGAAAATTCTACTATTTCCACTCTGTATTTCAGGTTAAGTGGTAACTACCTTATTATTTCATTTTCACTCTATAACAAATGTTGCTATCATGTTTGCTGAGTTCTCTTTTTTCATAATGGCTTCCCCTTTCCTGAATATTGCAAATAGCATTCCAGAGAGATCAAAATGGTTTCTTCTTTTCATTGCAAAGTGTTGCTTGCCGAAATTGAGGTTCACAATTGGATGTGGCTTTAAATGGTTGTCTTCCCTGTATTGAGCTTTTTTATGATTAAAAAATTATGTTTGATGAATTTGTTCAAAGTTATTGTAATACAGTTGCAAATCGAGCATACGCTCAGGCATAGCATGGGCATCATCCATCTAGTCATTCTTAGATAAATGAGTTTACCACTTGAAGAATCTCAAGAACCCGTGACTCTTTCATTTTCCAACGAAGATCCTTGGCAAGGGCTTGCATTAGAATTGAATGTCATATGCCATAACATAGATGACAAAAGGAAAATAAATATACACAACAGTTAGCAAAAAGACATAAATCTAAGTGCTCGTGATTCTAGCCAGATACTTAGAGAACTGTACTGGAAGAAACTAACTAGACCATGAAAGATTGGAAATACCTGTCTCATTTCTTCAAGGCTAATGACACAATTTTTATCCACGTCAATTGCGGAAAACTGATCCCGGACATCTACCAACTTCTCCTCATCAACTGTGTTAGCCACCTGTCAGGCAATGAAATTTCATGTAATTAATGTTTTGTACATTTTATTTTGACTTAGCCACAAAAAGGTCTAACAAAATAAGAAGCTATGAGTTTACCCGTAAAGCAAACTGTTTTATTCGACTATACTTGATAAATTTTCGCATGATTGATAAGACGGAAATGTCCAGTGGGATCTCAGATGCATCACCTCCTTCGGGGACCTATGGATGCGCTGAAATGTTTGAGCATATCAGTTTGAAACACGTAGTTTATCAACAATTTAAGGCGATGAACACCAGTAACATTTAATTGAATAAAAAAACCTGTAAAAATAAGTATATCTGAAGGTTGTTCAATAAGTAATCAAAAATGGAATCTATTTAGCCAAAACTGATAGCTATAATGGACATCCAACACCGAACATTGCCGATGAAGAAGTAGGTTACTCAAAACTGACAAAATCAGTGTATGAACCTTTGGACCTTGAGTTACTTCTCTGATGAATCATGCTTTGTCATAGTAAAACTTAAATAGCACTTAAAAAGTTATGCTAGATCAGAATGCTATCACTTACATAAGGCCTTGGCAGCAGTAAGTCTAACGCGAGGATCCTTCACCAGTAATTTCTTAACAAAATCTTTAGCACTGTTGCTTATAGTTGGCCACGACTTGTGACGAAAATCAGGCTTGTTTCTTAGTACCTTAGCGCAGTAGAACCATAGTTAGGAACAACAGTAAATCAGCTAAAGCACAATTTACTAAATATGAGAAATAAAAAAGTTAAACCCGTCAAACGAATAAATAACACTTTTGAATAGGATTGTCTTTAAGCACAATCTGGCAAGTTGTCATTTTTAGATGTTGTTGTTGTTTAGATGTTGCTATCATTTAGATGTTGCTGTTGTTATTTAGATATGAGGCTTTCTTCTTCCTTATTGTGGCTGGGGAAATCTACATATGCTGATGTCGTTTAGTTGCACTTTGCAAAGCATTTGCTAAATTCTTGTTTTCAGTTTTGCTTCTTGATTTAATTCTGGTTTGAATTGAGTGTTGGTTCGATATCTGCTGCTAAGAAGATTGTTGGATTCAAGAATCAAACTGTTTTTACTAAGCTTTAGTAGGTAGTTGTTGAAGTTTGGGTTCTAATCAATTTGATTGAAATGTTCATATTTTATCTTAGTTGTTTTTGCTTATAGATGTTAGGTGAGTGACTTGGCTACTCTAGTGATGGAATGTTCAAGATGTTTTTTCAAATTATACTTTATTTTTTGACACAATTATTTTATAATTTCAGGTCATACCGTCTGATGTTGGATAATTTAGCGGGTGAAAGATTTCAAAATGATGAAAAGTTGCGAAAATCAGTTGAAGACGATCATTCGTCTGGATTAGTTATATAATGACATTAGCTATTTAGTCTAAACAATATATTTTGATGTTTTAAATTACTGTGATATTATATTTTTTATTAGTAATGAGATACATTATATTTTTTTGAATTAATATTAATATATTTTATCATTTGAGTCATATTCTGTACGAATATAGTAACTATTATTAATTATGGCTAAACTATTTGTAATTGATGGAAAACAATTATCTTTAAAGCTATTGACTTTTAGCGGCAATTTAGTTAAACATATTAGCCATTAGAATAAAAGCTAAAAGGGCAAACTAAGATGTTTTCAGAAGGGATATTATGGCCATTTTAATTGCCATAAAATAATTGTCATTAAAGATGCGAACTTTTAGTGGCAATTATTTTTAATTTAGCAGCTATAAAAAATAGATGCTAAAGAAGTATAATTAGTCGTTTGGATTGGATTTAGTAGCCATTATAATTATCACAAACAATTGACCTTAAAGATGTGATTTTTAGCGGCAATTATTCTGGATGTAGCGGATATAATAATGGATGCTAAAGAAGTATAATTAGCCATTTTGGATTGAATTTAGCAGCCATTATAATTGCCGCAACTAATTTCCGTTAAAGATAATAATTTTTAGCGGCAATAAAATATATTGTTTACCAGCTTTTGCGAGAATAACCGCTAAAGGCTTTGCCGACCCCAGTTTCAGCGACAAAAGACTAATGGCCGGTAAAAGATATAGAGGCTATTATAATAGCCTCTAAAGCCATTTTGTATTGCCGCTAAAGGTCTTATTTATAGTAGTGGGAAATCAAGAATATATTGTCAAAGATGGTCAATGCAAATAGGACCGATTGGTCAAAGAAATTGGATGAAGCTCTATGGGCTTATAGGACTGCTTATAAGACTCCGATTGGTATGTCTCTGTACTGGTTGGTGTTTGGGAAAGCTTTCCATCTACCAATTGAGTTAGAGCACAAGGCCATGTAGTCTTTGAGGAAGCTGAATCTTGAATGGGATATGGCAGCAAATCTTCGTGTGGAGCAACTTAATGAACTTGATGAATTCCGATTCCATGCCTACTCCAATTCATCCTTGTATAAGGAAAAGATAAAGTACCTTCATGATAAGTATTCTCGTAGCAAGGAGTTCAAAGTAGGTGATTTGGTTCTCTTATTCAATTCTCGGTTGCGTCTCTTTCCAGGAAAGCTTAAGTCAAAATGTAGTGGACCTTTTGAAGTGGTGCTTGTGACTCCATTTGGTGCACGTGACTTGAAATAAAAAATGGAGAGATCTTCAGAGTTAATGGGCACAGAGTCAAGGACTATCTTGGCTATATTGATGACAACCCCGTGGTGGCAATGATCCATCTAAAGTGATTTGATGGTAACCTGTGTCGTGTCGCGACGTTAAATCAGGCGCTTATTGGGAGGCAACCCATGTGTCTTTCTTTTTGTTTTTCTTTGATTTTCGTTTTAGTGTAGGAGTTTCTTTTGGACTAACCGGTTGTGAGATGTTTGTAGGGTTGTTTTGATGTAGTGCAGGACCAAATTGAAAAAATATTCCACTCTCTGAAGTTTGGACCGTGGTCGCAGTGCATTTTTTGCAGCCGCTGGTCTTATTACGGGGTAAAAATTTCATTGCGGTCCGCAATGTTGAAAAGTTAAAAGTGGGGGTTCTCTGAAGTTGTCACCGCGGCTGCAATGAATTTTGTGCGGTCCGCGGTGTCCTACCGCAGCCGCGAAGCTTTTTCTGCAGTCCGTGGTGGCACCCTTGCTGGTTGCTACTTATGGTTAAGCACCGCGGTCCGCAGTGCATTTTATGCAACCGCGGTAGGTAGGTATAGTGGATCCCAAGTCCTTTTTCTATAAATAGGACCTCAGGCCCTCATTTACCCTTTTCGTTTATTTGCTCTCTAAATAATAAAAAAGCATTGTTCATCCTAGCCCTAAGCACAAATTCAAACTCTGTTCTAAATTATCTGTGTGCATTTCATCTCTGGTACTTCATATCTTCCCCTAGTCTTTAATTTTGTTTTATTTTATTTTAATTTGTTAGTTTATGCTTCTTTTTCTTCCCTTTTCTTTCAAATTGTAGCATATGGTCACATAATTAACTACCTAGGGAATTGATAATATGTGAATTTAGGCCAAAAATGAGAAAATTATTGAAACCCTAGGTTGGTATTGTTGTGTTATGCTTACCGCGACCGCGGTGGATTTCTTGCAGTCCGCGGTACCTCACCACATCTGTGATGGTTTTTCTGCGGTCCACGGTGGGAAACTTCAGAGGGGTAGATTTAAGGGACCGCAACCGAAATCAATTTTTTGCGGTCCGCGGTGCCCTACAGCGGCCGCAGGCCATTTTTTGCGATCTGCGGTGCCCTAAATCAGATAGTGGGTACTCTGAACCCCACTTCACTATGGACCGCGGTTCCATTTTGTGAGGTTCGCGATGGTTCCTTTGTGGTTGCACTGCTTTTTATGCGGTCCGTAGTCAGCTATTTCATGCATATTCTTCACTAATACTTTTGGTACTGTGATACTAACAAGCTTTAACTGAATTCCACTTGCAGATAATGATAAATCAAGAGGAGGTAGCTAAAAATAGAAAGGCAAAGGAGATTCCTCCCGGGGTAGGGGACGAGGTACAATCAAATTGACCCCCCAAGTCCAGAAAGCAATCGGAGAAACTAGAAAGGCAATAACGGCTGCAAATAGAGCTGCTTCACATTCAGAGGGAAGTGAGTATTTACCCTTTCGGGAGGCATATGACTCTGAGTCAATGACGGAGCATGTTCCCGATAGGCCGAAGAGGTTTAGATTGAGAGATGAACATACTCCTCCTGTTCAAGCTTCAATCCAGATTTCTTTCGAGTCGTCTAAGGGCTCAGCTGTGAGTGGTGATAGTGCTTCTTCTACCTCACCTACATCTTCAACACCCGATGAGGATCCCATAGAAGAAGAAGAAGAAGAAGAAGAAGAAGAAGAAGAAGAAGGAGGAGGGGGTTTGCCCCAAGTAGGAGGTGTATAGAGAACTAGAAACCCTGAGGCTTGGCAGGAAAGGTTTGTTAATGAGTTATCATACCACAAGTTTCGAGACCGGTGGCCTGAGAGGAAGTTGATACTTGAACAGAAATTCATTACGAAGGACCTTCTGCCTCACAACCCTAATATGCAGAGGCAATTCAGAGAGAGACCGGGCTGGGAATATTTTATCGGTCATGTCAAGGAGGCAAATGAACACTTAGTCAAGGAGTTCTACACTAATGATGCCCACATAAAAAAGGGCACTAAAGTGACTCAGGTGCGGAATTTGACAGTGAAGTTCGATGGGAAAACAATCAATGACTACCTGGCCTTTCTGGAGAAAGATGAATCATTGTATTTAGAAAAGGTGGCATTGGACGAGGCAGCCCGTCCGTGGTTGGCATAATACCTGGAATTCCCAGGTACCACCCCAGCTTGGTTGACAGCATGAGTCCCAATTCTGAGGAGAACTTTAAACATTGAAGCAAAGGGGTAAGAGGTTGTCATATGCAGCAGGCTGGATCACACTACTCATGAGAACTCTCTGCCTATCTCTCGGGCAATCTTGGTGGCTTCTATCATGGCGGGGTACCCGATCAACGTCGGGAATGTTATGTCCAGGGTGATCACACGGGTGGTCAATAAAGGTGATAGATCTTATCCCATCCCAAATTTCCTAATAATGTACTTTAAGGATAAGGACGTGGAGAAAAGGAAGTTTGATGTGAAGATGAAACCAAAGCTGCCTTTTTCCTAGAATAGTCTGAAGAGTGATGAAAACCCTAAAGCCAAAGATCCAAAAGGAAAAGCCACTACTTCTACTGGCCAGTCTGAAGAGCCAGTAGTAATAGTCCCATCTACTCATCCTCCCTCAGCTACACCAGATATTGACCCCAGATATTCCCTCATCCACAGCTTACCCATTGACTACCCACCATTTGAGCCAAACCCTTACCAGTATCAACAACTGCATGTAGGCAGCTACTTCAAAGTTGTCTGTGCTTTCTACCTCGGTGGCAACCCAGCCCGTACCCTCATAGCCATAGGTTCCAGAGTCTGCGGAGAAAACTCTCAAGGAGCTTCTGGATAACCAGAAGAAGCTCCTAAAGAACCAGCAATTGATATTGGAGGCTGTAAATACTCATGGCAAATCATTGAAGGAGCTGACAAAGGAAACAAAGAAGTTGAGAAAGACTCGGGCATCAAAAGAGTTAGTGAAGGAGTTGAGGGTCGAAGTGGAGAAGATGAAGGTTGTTGATCACTTGCCCTTGGAGCTACTATTACATGATCTGATTCCAGCAGTCCAACGTGAGCAGGAGCAGGAGTTAGAGAGGGAACCAAAGAGGAGAATGGTGATTCCCCGTACTGATGAAGTAGTGATTGAGTTGGAGGAGCCTTAAGAAGGTTCCTCTAGTCAGCCCCAGGTCCTAGTGTAGCCCCAGGTCCCAGTGTAGACACAGGTTACAGAGATCCAGTCACAGGTTCCCAAGAAGTCCGAGGACCCAGGGACCCAGGTTCATGATCCTATGTAGACGGAGGTCCAATAGGGAGTTTTCTTTACTCTCTATCTTTTCTTGAGCTATTTTTGGTTAGTTAGAATTGAGGACAATGCTAGATTTCATTTGAGGGGGTAGCCTATTTTGATGATATTGGGTTTTAAATATGATACTATTTTCGTTTTATTATGCATTGATTTTCACTTTTGGTATGTACATAATTTTACTAGTTTATTTTACTTTCGTACTTTGCAACTTTGGTTTGTATATAAAGTTACTGTTTGATGTATATATTCATTCACTCTTATCTATATTCGTCTAAATCCCCTATTGTACATATTCATTTTACTTTCCGCATTTTCTTTCATAGTTTCTTACTTCATTTTCGTAGCTTCTTATTTTGAGTTTTGCATTCAAATAAGCCTTTGATTTTCTTAATGTCACGGTTCTTTCCAAAGGTAAAATTTATGTGAACCGAGTGGCTCTTCTCGATGATGGATGGAATGACAACCTTCTTAGGGGTTAGAGTCTGTTTTCTTTTTGATTTTGTGTAAATAAGTAGCTAGTGAGTAATAGTGCCTCAAGCAAAGCTTCACTTGGGCCTGACACATTTGCCTTAGATCTTATGGTAAAAAACAAATTCGTGTGTATAAGATGGTGATAGTTGTGACCTTGAGACTCTTGTGTTGGCCGACAATCATCAAGCGATTTTTCGGGACCATGTGTGTTGCTCAAATCTTAGCTAAGGTTGTTGTGGGCACCCAACTCTATATCTTTAACAATCCTATAGCTTGTGTGTGAGAATTTGAATTGCAAGTCCAAGTCCCGTGCCATTGAGTCTAGAACTTGCCCTAAATATTTGTCTAGGAAAAATCTTAAGTGTAGTTTGACTTGAGAAGTGATTATAGGCACTCCTTGATCTGAATGTTATCTTGAAAACATCCATAGCCTACCAATGATAATATCCCTAGTCAACCCCTTTTGAGCCATAGCCCTTTTTCCTTCAAAGACCATGATACAAGCCTTTACCCGTTCTAAAAAGACCCTCTCATGGCATCCGATCTTTCCTTAGCACAAGGAAAAAACATAAGTTTGGGGGAGATATGAGGAATGCAATAAAGTGGTAAAAGGTACAAAATGAAGAAAAAGGAAAAGGCACAAAGAAAAAGAAAGAAAAAATCAAAAAGTCAAAAAGAATAAACAATGTAGAAGGAATGAAGGGATTCAATAAAAGTAAAAAGATGAAAGGCGTGGAAAGTTTAGAAAAGAGAAAAATGTTTGAAATGAACAAGAAAGAGCGACAATGTGTCTATCTAACCCCTAAGAAAGAAGTAAATGACTTAAACAGTCAAGAGAATGTATGCCAAAATAAAGCAAATGAAGTGCTTAAGGGAAGATGGAACCTACTTAGACCAAATATTTCCTACTCTGAACCAAAGCCTTCACTATATCCCCACAAAATCCCTATATGATCTTGAATTGAATGAAGCTTACATTATTGGTGACTCACATGAGGGGCAAGTTTATGGTACTTAGAGCCGGACTTGTGACCTTTCTTTGAGAGAGATGAGTGTATTTCCACAATCCTTGTTCTGAGTGCTATAATCTAAAAATGAGGTCTTGCTTATAGGACAGTGAGGAGTATAAGTTTGGGTTCCACAATGACCAAGGTGATGAACAGAGTTGCCTTGATGAGTTGAGTCAATTCTTTATGCTTTTGTGTCGCACTAAAACCATGGTGCTTAAAAGGTTGAATGTTGTTAATGATTCATGTGAATTAAGGGCAATTGTTATTCCCAATTGATGCTAGATGAGGTCACCTTAGGTCAGCTGAATTTTCTTGGTTGTATTCTTAAGGAGGTGGGACTTATTTTGCTTGCTTGAGGACAAGCAAAAGCTTAAGTTTGGAGGAGTTGATAGCTAGGGATTCTAGTTCATTTTACACTCCTTATTACTTTAGTTTTGATTAAAAAAGTATACAAATAGTCCCAAAGGCTTACATGTTATACTTGTTTGCACGGTTTGGTCAATAAAAAGTGATAAGTAGTCAAAACTAGCTCAAAAAGGAGTGAAACCTACACAAGTACCAAGAACAAGTTAAGGCATTGCTGCAGCATAAAATCCACTGTAGTCGTAATAAACCCACCGCCGCCGTAATCCATTTAGTGCGGTCCGTGATGGAAAAGATCAGAGAGATACAATTTTGGAAGCTCAAGCACTACAATCCGCGGTAGATTCTTCGCGGCCGCAGTAGCCTCATCGCGGCCGCAATCCATTTTGTGTGGTCCGCGATGAGGGGATTCAGAGAGCTGGGAGTTTGGAAGATTGGAAGCCACTGTGGCCGCAGTCCATTTTGCGCGGGCTGCAGTGAAGTCACCGCGACCGCGGTGCATTTTATGCGGTCCGCAGTGGCCAGATTCAGAGCCTGAGAAATGAAGCTAAAAAGCCTCACAGGGGCAACGGTGTATTTTTCATGGTCCGCGGTACCTCTGCCAAGGTTATTTTTTTCCAAAAAATTCGGCCTTGTATAAATACTTTTTTTAGATTTTTAGGTTATCCAATTCATAGCTGATACGTGAAGGTCGTTTGGACCTATTTTGAGTAATTTTGTGGCTAGTTCTACATTGAATCTTTAATTCTTAGCTTGTAAACATATTATATGGGTTATTCTTCATCTAATTATCTATTTTCTTCCATTATTATGAGTAGCTAGACCCATTAGCTAGGGTTGTGGCTCAACCCTAGTGTGGGTATTTGATGAGTCTTGTGTTTTAATACTTAGATGTTTATGGGTGGTTGATATTTGGACTGATTTTTGTTTTCAATATTGAATTAGTGGTTGCAAACACTAATTTGTGCCTCTTTGACTTGGGCAGTTCTTGAGAAAGAGAGTTTGAGTCTAGGAAAATTAGTCCAACAAGGAATTGGGGTGTATTCAAGAGATTGATAGCCCCAATTAATGGGTTAAACCTAGAAATAGTAATACCCGACTTAAGCATATATTGCTTGCACAAATCTTGACACCCAATTGGCCTTGAGAAATCCAATTCGGGAAAAGTCACTCAAGCTACCGAGAGGTATAGAGTGAGTAGTTGCGTGCATTGGTTATATCGCAATCCCCAACATAACATATTTGCCTTAAGCTTTAGAACCCGTCAAATATTCACCTAGGAGAAAGTCACTTCCCTAGTGCCTCGTTATCCATTTAGGAAACCTTTCAAGTATTTACTCTTAGTTTAATTTAGTATCTTATTGGTATAAAATTAGAAGTAACAAACAAACAATTATGATTGGAAGTGTAATTAAGAGCACTACGCATAGCTAATTTAGATAGGAATCCAATTTCCAACCAATCTAGCTCCATGTGGATTCGATCCCGACTATAGCGGGTAAAAGCTGCATCGACCGCTCTTGCCACTTCATAGTGGTGTAGGGTTGGACTCGATCAGGTAACACCCAGACTTGAGGTGTGGAAAGGACCAGAAACCTGAAGGTGTGGCAACATAGGTTCGTTAGTAAGCTGGCATACCATAAATTCAGGGAGTGGTGGCCTCAAAAGTCACTCATTCATAAGCGTCAGTTCATAGAGCAGGATCCTTAGCCTCACAACCTCAAGGTAAAGCAGCACTTCAATGAACGAGTCAGATGGGAGTACTTCACTAGCAAGGTGCAGGATGCTAATGATCACCTAGTCAAGGAATTCTACGTCAACGCCTCCCATATCAAAAAGGGCACAATGATGGAAAGATGATCAATGATTACCTGAGATTAAATGAAGATGGGTCACTGTACTTAGAGAAGGTCGCGATGGATGAGGCAGCTCGCCTGTGGTTGGCATCACTTCTGGCTCTCACGGATACAACTCCAGCATGGTTGACAGCAAGGGTTCCTATCTTGAGGAACACCCTAAACTTGAAAACACCATGCCGGTTTCCCGAGCAATTGTAGTGGCAGATATCATAGCGGGATTCCCAATCAATGTCGGGAATATCATGTCTAGGGTGATCACCAGAGTGGTCAACGAGGATGATAAATCTTACCCCTTCCAGAACTTCCTTACCATGTACCTGAAAGATCAGGAGGTATAGAAAAGAAATTTCAATGTCATGGTAAAACCCAAGACGCCCTTCTCATGGTACAACCTTCAGGGTCGAGACAACCCCAAATCCAAGGGATCCAAGGGCAAAGCTACTACTTCTACTGGCCAGTCTAAAGAGCCAGTAGTGGTAGTCACTACTTTACAGCCTCCTAATGCCATACCGGATCCTACCTCCGGACCATCTACTTCCATGCCTTCCTCGGTGCCATCCTCCTCAGCATACCCATTGACTGCTCACAGGTTGAACCAAACACTCTCCAACATCAACAACAGGATGCAGGAAGCAACTTCTAAGCTATCTGTGCTATACAGTTCGGGGGCAGCCCAATCAGTTCCCGCAAAGCCACAGGTGTCAGCTTCAGTAAAGGAGTCTATCAAGGAGCTTCTAGACAACTAGAAAAAGCTGATGGAGAACTAAAAGCTTATTATGGATGCTCTTGCAGTTCAAGGAAAAACATTTCAGAAGTTGAGCAAGCAGACAAAGAAGCTAAAAAAGACTCGGGCCTCGAAGGAGTCAGTGAAGCAATTGAGGGGAGAGGTAGAGAAGATGAAATCAGCTGATGACTTGCCATTGGAGCTTTTATTGGAGGATCCAGTGCCAGCAGCTCAGGCAGAGCAGGTTCAGGAGTAGGAGACTCAGGGTGAGCCCAAGAGGAGGAGAGTGATACCCCAAGTTGATGATGTGGAGATTGAGCTGGAGAATCCTGAGGGAGGTGACTCAGGCCAGCCACAGGCTCCCGAGCCAGGTGATCAAGGAACCCAGCCATATGACCCCATGTAGATAGAGGACCCATGGGGAGTTTTCTTTACTCTTTACCCTTCTTTTTAATCTTATTTTTGGTTATTTAGCATAAGGCCAATGCTAGTTTTCGTTTGAGGGGGTGGTCCTACTTTGATGATTTGGTATTGGTTTGTAATGACAACACTATTTTTTTCTTTATGCTTGTTTTTCACTTTTGGTATGTATATAACTTAACCATTTATTTCACTTTTCCTTATTTTAAAATCTTGGTCTGTATATAAAGTTACTCTCTCATTTATATATTCATTCCCTCTATGTATATTCATATAAATCCCCTATTGTTCATATTTAGTTTACTTTCCACATTTTACTTCACAACTTCTTTTGCAATTTTCCTTAATAGTATAGCTTCTTATTTCATCTAATAGCTTCTTTTTTGGTTCTTAGCTTCTTATTTTACAAGTTTTTGTTATCAATAAGACTTTTATTTTCTTAATGCCACGTTTATTTCCAAAGGTGGAGTTTGTATAAACCGGGTGGCTCTTCCCGATGATGGATGGAATGACAACCTTCTTAAGAGTTTGAGTCTGTTTTTCTTTTCGTTTTTGTGTAAATAGTAATTAGTGAGCAATACTACCTCGGGAAAAGCTTCACTTGGGCCTACCTTTAACCTTATGGTTAAAAACAAATTTGTGTGTATAGGATGGAGATAGTTGTGACCTTGAGACTCTTGTGTTGACTAAACAATCATCGAGTGGTTTCTCAGAACCATTTGTTTTGCTAAAATCTTAGCTAAGGTTGTTGTGGGCCCTCGACTCTGTCTCTTTAGCAATCATATAGCTTGTGTGGTGAGGTATTGATTTGCAAGTCCAAGTCTCGTGCCAATGAGTCTAGAACTTGCCTGAATGTTTGTCTAGGCAAAATCCTAAGTGTAGCTCGACTTGAAAAGTGATTATAGACTCTCCTTGATCCTAATTGAGACTTGAAAACATCCATATCCCACCAATGATGAAATCCCCAGTCAACCCCGTTGAGCCATAGCCCTTTTTCTTTCAAAAAAAAACATGATACAAGCCTTTATCCGTTCTAAAATGATCCTCTCTTGGCACCCGATCTTTCCATAGCACAAGACAAAAGCATAAGTTTGGAGGGAGAGACGAGGAATGTAAAAGTGATAGAAGGTATAAAATGAAGAAAATGAAAGGCAAAAAGAAAAAGAAATAAAAGCCAAAAAGTCAAAAAGAAAGTGAACCATGTAGAAGAAATGAAGGGAATCAATAAAAGCAAAAAATGAAAGGTGTGGAAAGATTAGAAAGGAGAAAAGGGATTGAAATGAACAAGAAAGAGTGTCAGTGTGTCTCTCTAGCTCCTAAGAAAGAAGTAAATGACTTAAAGAGTCAAGAAAAAGTATGCCAAAATGAAGCAAATGAAGTGCTTAACGAAAGATGAAACCTTATTAGACCAAAAGATTCTACCCTAAGCCAAAAGCCTTCATTAGATGCCCGCAAAAGCCATATATGATCTTGAGTTGAGTGAGCTTACATTAGTGGTAACTCACATAAGAGGCAAGCTTATGGTACTTAGAGCCGGACTTGTGACCTTCCTTTGATAGAGATGAGTGTGCTTTCCATAATCCTCGTTATGAGTGCTACAATTTAAAAGTGAGGTTTGCTTATGGAGAGTTGAGGAGTATGAGTTTGGGTTCCACATCGACCAATGTAATAGAAAGTGTTTCCTTGATGAGTTGAGTCAACTCTTAATGCTTTTGTGCCGCACTATAGCTATGGTGCTTAAAAGGTTGTGTATTGTTAATAATGCATTTGAGTTGAGGGTAATTGTTAGTCCCAATTGATTCTTGATGAGGTTACTTTAGAACAACTGAAATTTTCCTTTCTTTTATATTGAGGAGGTGGGAATTACTTTGTTTGCTTGAGGACAAGCAAAAGCTTAAGTTTTGGGGAGTTGATAACTAGGGATTCTAGCCTATTTTATGCTCCTTTTTGCTTAAGTTTTGGATTAAAGTGTGTACAAGAATTCCTGAAAGCTAACTTATTGTGCTTGTTTGCAGTTTTCGGTCAAAAAGAGACAAGGAAGTCATAACCAACTCAAAAAGGAGTGAAACTTGCACAAGTTCAAA
The DNA here is from genome assembly GCA_026770625.1 of Nicotiana glauca. NCBI lineage: Eukaryota > Viridiplantae > Streptophyta > Magnoliopsida > Solanales > Solanaceae > Nicotiana > Nicotiana glauca. The sequence continues at coordinate 58,889 of MU735517.1, forward strand.
AGTTGAGTCAAAAGAGCGTTGACAGCGAAGAAACAACCACGGACGCGGAGGGTCTACCGCTGAGGCAGTCTTGACTTCGCTCTCAGTAGTGGCAAGGTTTAGAGAGCTGTTATTTTAGGCTTAACAAGTTACCGCTGCCCGCGGTAAAATTGCGCGCCAACGGTAGCTTTAGCGCGGCCGCGGTCATTTTACCGCCCTCAGTGGAAGCCAGATTTAGAGAACCAAAAATGGATCTAAAAGTCGAAGACCGCGGTCCGCACTTGATTTTGTGCGGCCGCGGTAGTCATACCACTGCAGCGGTCCATTTTTCGCTGTCAGCGGTATCTCTGTAGGGGCATTTTTTATCCAAAAAATTTAGCTGTGTATAAATAGTTCTTTCTCATATTTTTAGGTCATCGATTGTTTTGTAGAGCACGTGAACCGCCTCATTTTAATTTTTTGAGTAATTTTAGAACATCTTTAACATCTATTCTTAGATTTTAATCTTGTATTTACTTTTTATGGGTTATACTTCATCTCAATCTTTGATTTCTTCTTTGATTATGAGTAGCTAGACCTATTAGCTAGGGTTGTGGCTTAACCCTGGTGTGGTATTTAATGGGTCTTCTATTTTAGGGCTTAAATATTTATGGGTGATTGATTTAGGCCTCATTTATGCTTTAAATGTTCAATTGGTGGTTGGAAACACTAATTTATGCCTTTTTAACTTAGACTCTTTTTGAGAAAGAGAGACTAAGTCTAGAAAATTCAGTCCAACAAGGAATATGGGTGCATTCAAGAGATTGATAGGCCCAATTAGAGATAGTAATACCCGACTTGAGCCAATTTTACTTGCATTGTTTGAACACCCAATTGGGCTTGAGAAAGATAATTAGGTCAAAGACACTCAAACTACTCAGAGGTATAGAGTGAGTAGTTACGTCCAATGGCTATATCATTATCCCAATCATAACAAATTTTCCTTGAGTTTTAGATCCCATTAGATACTCACCTAGGAGTAAGTCACTTCCCTAGTGCCTTTTTACCAATTAAGAAAAGCCCATACAAAAATATCATACTTAGTTTAATTTCCTGCATCATTAGTATTAAATTAGAATAGTGAACAAACAAAGAATGATAGTAAGTGAAAATAATAACATCACACATTGCTAGATTAGATAGGAACCCAACTCCAAACCTTTCTTAGCTCTCTGTGTATTCGATACCGACCTTTGGGGTAAAAGTTGCATCCGCTCGTGCCATTCTATAGTGGTATAGGGTTGGATCACTTGTTCGAACTAACACCTACCATCCCTCGGCCGAAATCAAATTTAGGTTGCAATCAACCTCATTCAAACTAACACCTACTGGCCCTCAGCTATAACTAAACTCAGGCTATAGCGGACCTAGGTCGAAGTAGCATGTACCGGCCCTCGGTCACAATCTTGACAAAATATCATATTCGACCTCTATAAAATAAACGCATATCAACCTTTGGCCACAACTCGCCATTAAGTGATCATGACCAAACGACAGAATAAAAACAAAATCAATGCACGAACACAAAAGCAAACCACAGGAAGAGAAGTAGATGCAAAAAATAAAGTTGGCATTCCATATTTGAAATATTTTTTACAAGGGATCATGAAGACTCCACCAACTACATGTAAAAATATACAAAATTGAAAGAGAGCTACTGGCCACCACCACCACGACTGGCGACATTCCCACTGACTTGGCCCTTTGCAGTGCCGTCCCCTTGACTACCAACACCCTCACCATCGCCGCCCTCGAGATATGCAGAGTCATACCAGGCGTTCAGTGTACACCTTCATCCTCATTGTCCTCGCTGACCTTTGGTGTAGCTGGGTCTTACCATAAGCGACCCCAGCCTCGCAGGCCTTAACACGAGTATCTTGGAGGACATCCTCAGAAATGGATCCCGTCGCAAGCAAATATCTAAGCATGTCTTATTAGGCCTTGACATGAATCCACTCTTCATACAACTCTCGAGGAACATTAGGAAAATCTTAAGCATGGGAAGAGGACGACTGCACCAGTAATCGGACCTTTTCGGCCTCAAGAGCAGCAATTCGATCGTAGAGGCGAGAAGTCTCTTTCTCTAACTCTCACATTCTCTCGTCAAGCCGCTCTTCTTTAAGCTTTTTCATTTCCAAATCATTTTCCTACTTAGAATGGAGAGTCGGTATCACTACATCAAGAGCCTCAGCCTTTCTCAAAGCCTTCGACTGAGCGAGCTCCACCTTCTCAAGATCCTCTTTCGTCTCGAAAACCTCGCCACTTAAAGCATCCACCCTGAGTTTACACTATTCAAGCTGAGCACACAGCAAAATCACCTGAGCTTTTGAGATCGCCGCACTAGGCCTCGACCCCTTTACTAACTTCGAGCTCTTCCTCCTTAACTTTAAGCGTCCCTTCAAGGATGCTGCACTTCTCGATGAACTTCACCAGATCATCATCCTTCTCCTTCAATTCATCATGAAGGGCTTGCAAGTTGTCGCTCTCACCAAATCGCCTGCGAATCTCCCGATACTTGCCACGGTACTCAATATATTTGCGCTCCAATTTCTCAAATATTTTCTTGCGCTTATCCTCCCTTCGAGCATTTTCAATCTCAAAGATCATGGTCTGCAATCATAAGAAGAAAAAAGAAAAGCAAAAATGAGAATGCCTCTCCCAATAAGGGCAAACCACTAAACAAAAAACATTACAATTCGGAAGAAGTCTTAAAATACTCACCCTGAAGGCAAGGCCGGTTATGCTCCTCGATAGAGTAATGTCGTCCATCTCTCTGAGGGTTTCACCTTCTACGTCGGAGCAAAGAGGGCCGAGGGCAGGGATTACGTTCTCCGTGTTCTTCAACAAATTACGATCCATGGGGATCGCAATGGTCTTCGTAGACCCTTCCAACCTCACCTCGAGTTGGGTAAACCCCTCCTTATTCATCCTCAGTTCAGAAACATCAACGTCTGAACCCATGTCATAACCATCTTCGACGACGTCTTTTCCCCTCCCAACAGCCGGCAAGAAGTTCCATCAATCAGCGACAAAGCAGACGGCCTCTCTTTCTACGAATAATTAGGAACCCTAGTGACCGGCCCTTCGGCCTCTATTGAAGCAGAAGGAAGAAATATACCTTTATCGGCCTCCGTCGACCTAGGAACCCCGTACGCCGGCCCGACATCATCTTCAAGGATAATAGTTGTCGTCTCACGAAGTATAAGATCATCCATCATCGAGTCAACGACCTAGGTAACCCCGTATCCAACATCTACCGACCTCCTCTTACGGTGCATCAAGTCACCATCAACTGGTAACGATTCCTCGTCCTCATCTATGAGACGGTATAAAGGGGAAGCCAAAGGTTCTGCTGCCGAAGTCTCTATAGACAAAGAGAGAATATTCTAGCGGATATTCTCTGTAGTTTGTACTATTAGGTTGTTAGAAATATGTCTCATATATATAGAAAAAGGGAGCAATGATATGGTACATGAGAGATTCATCTGTAAGAGTAAACTTTTGGTTAAATATTTTCTCTCATTTAAGATACAAGCATCACCTTTTTATTCAACATTCTTGTCGAAATTATTCCCTACTTTCCACCATATCTAAGAATAACTTTGAACATTCGAAGATTGATTTGTCACTCATCATTGTAAGGAAGAATAATCATCTAATTCATCCTTTATTGGGTGAATCACTCTCCCCATTTACTTTAAATGTCATTTATTGTCGTTGATTGGTATTAAATGCTCTATTTTTGCTTACAATATTGGGAATAGTTATTGTACACTACTCCATCCGCTCCAAAATAAGTGATTTTTTGGTATTTTTTTGTGGTCCAAAATAAGTAATTTTTTCAGATTTCAAGAATGGATTAATTACTTTTTTCCTACATTGCCCTTGGAATAAATAGTATTAGGAGTATTTATGTGAAGAGATAGTAAAGGTTAATATGGTCAATTCATTGCTAATTAATGTTAAAAGGTGGATTTCTTAATCTGTATGACAACATCTAGAAAATCACTTATTTTGGACCGGAGGGAGTATTGTTATACTTTTACCAGATCCACTCAATGCTAACCGCATTTTCGATACTTGCATCTAGAAAGATTATTATGAACTAGGTTTAACCCATTATCACATAAATTTAATTATTTGAACCAAAGGTTATAGTTTTTGGTCGAGCAGCAATGTGGATGCTTGATCTCTATAAGCACCTTACAGCTTGTTTGGATGTTTGTTATTTTTGTGTTGGATCGTATTGTTACTTTAAATACAATATTTGTTTTGATTCTCACTTAAATTTTATTATATCCTATTGTTAAATCCGTCGTTACGTTACGATGAAAAGTGTCACTTCATGGATTGACCGATTTAGTGTGGTCGTATCGTTGCTTTATTTTTTTTCTGTCATCTTGCCATATCTTATTATTAAATAATTCTATTTTATCTTTTACCCTACCTATTTATATAATAATTCTATCTCGTATGTTACTTTTTCTTTATAATATTGCAAGTTCATTCTTCATATTATTTGTGCATGACATCATAAAACGATGACAAACAATACAATATATCCAAACATTATATACATTAGAACGATACAATATATGATACATTATGAAACAATACATAACAACCATCCAAACAAGTTGTTAATGAAATTCTTATTTTTTACAACTTTAATTTAATTTCATGGAAAAGACATTATTCATAACCAATTAGAGAAAGTATGTCACATAAAGACTCTGCATAGCCAATCATATACATATATAAAGATATCATTTCACTCACATATACAGAAGTTTACTACAATCAAACAAACAAGCTGCTATATATATATTATCAGTCACCACATTACAAGTGCAGTGAGGATACAGTTGACATATAGATGAAAGATATAGTTAAATAAAATATTGTGGAATGTTTCAGGGAATGAGGGCAAGGGGCAAAACCAGGAGAAGAGTCAAGCCATAAATAAGACCAATTGTTGATGTGAAGATGAAGTGCTGTTTCAGGGACAGAGCTGAACTACGTTTAGGACGAGTTCGACGATGAATTATTCCTTTTGGCACCTTCATATCATCCACTATAAATTCTTTGTTTTCTACTAACTCATACTTATTTTCATCTTTGTGCGAACTGACTCTAACAAGAGTAGCGTCCGCACCATTTTCTTGCTTTTTAACAGCTTTGCTTTTGTTTGTTGATGCATGAGAAATTTCAGAAGCAGCTGTACTTGTTAGAGCTACAACGCATAACAAAATAACAAAACAAAGAGGGAAACTAAACTTCATTTTTCTTACTTATTGGAGCTAAATACCTATAATGGTCTCACTGATCTTTCCTTTTCCAGTTGGAGGTGGCTGAGTGTATAAGAGGGTATATATATAGAGGAGATCTTCCCCGGGATTGTATATTATTCTTTTCTTTTCCTTCTTTCTTAATCTCCATCCACCTTTTAGGGCATATATGCCCAACCCCACAAATGGAACCAAAACATTGCTCTCCTTAAAAGCTTATATAAACCAATAAAACCATAACAAGTATAATCACATAAGTGGCGTTAAAACGGGGTAGTGTCTATGCATACATCACCCTATAAGGCAGAACCAAGTTGCTTATGATAGACTCTCGGCTCAAAGAAAACATAATCACAGCAGTTTTGAAAAAGAAATACAGAAGTACTGGAGAAGCCTTGGGAAAAAAAAACAGTAACAAGATAATAAGACAAGCGAAGCAAAAGAAACAACAGGTAGTAAAAGAAATTTGAAAATAAGAAAATACGAGAATACTACTAACTTTACTGATATGGAAAAGAAATAAATCGACGGCGTAGAAAAAATTACAATACTATTGTAATTTAGTATTACTTGTCATATTTTTGAAACCCATCAATGCTCAATATAGAAAAATACTTGTGTAATTATTTATTAAGCAACCTGATTGAAGATATATTTTTGTACCTCTAGTTTATATAAGTCAAACTTAATTTAATTTCCATTGCCTAAATTTCGTCCTATCTTAGCTTGTGAGTATTGAGGATGTAGCCACAATGTAATTTAAGGGGGAGTTTCATGCTTACGCGATTTTGCATGCTCAACATGCCAAATATTTTCTCTAGCCCTTTCTTTCTTATACTAGGACATCTTTCCTTTTAGGTCTTAATTAATAAATCATAGGGGTGGCAAAATGTTTAAAAAAAACAGTTGATCACCCATATTATCCACTAAAAAATGAGTTGGATAATGAACTTTTTAAAAACGGATCAAATATGGATAAGAACCATATTATCCATTTAGAAAATGGATAACCAATGAGTCTAACGTTTACATTTGTAAAGCCTCAAATTGGACGTTCCTCAAGTTGGGGAGACTAAGAATTCTCTCAAAAACGATCATATGCAAGAAATCATCGGTTAACCCGTTTTTTTTTATCCGTATTAAATATGGTTCAAGTCGAATAATTTATCCGTTTTTCAGTGAAAATAGCACGGTATAGCCAATTTTAAGACTGGTCAATCAAAAATAGTCAGTGTTTACCAAGTCAATGAAAAATAGCCACCGTTTTGCTGCAATAGAGACTGTCCAGCATAATATACTGGAGTTCGGTGCACTTGTGTATGAACTCCAGCATATTATGCTAGACCGATATACTTTATTGGCTCCAGTATAATATATTGGAGACTGGAGCACTGGTGCTCCAAACTCCAGTATATTATACCGGACCATTATACTTGCTGGAACTCCAGTATATTATGCTGGAGTTCTAGTGTATTTATGCTGGAACTCCATCATATTATGCTGGAGTTCCAGCATACTATCCTGGAACTCCAATATAATATGTTGGAGTTCAAGTATACTTATGCTAGAACTCACACATAATATACTGGAGTATTTTTCGGGTTTTGAACAGTGTTTTCGATCAGATTTATCTTTACATAAAAAGTGGCTAAATTTCGATTACTTTTAAAATTGGGCTATTTTTGAACAACCAATTGTAAATCTGGCTATTTTTAAAAATCTCTCCTTTTTTTTATTACCTGTTTTCAAACCGAACCATATCCCACCTGACCCGCTTGTTTGCCACTTTCTAATAAATCATAAGCTGTTATATTACAACTTCTTACTTCGTAGTATGAACATTTCGATTCCTTTTTCTCAGGTTTCACAGTATGTGTTCTTTTTAAAAAAGAACAAACACATAACATCCAAGATAAGTTCATGTCGATGCTTAATTTGACTTGTTCCAGGGATAATGAAGGTATATTTTCTACGTTGTTGTTTAAGAAACCTTGAATGAGAGCTTTTGACAGATATACTTTGGAGTTGGAGAGACAAAAAGGGGGTAAATTCCATATTTTATTGGAACCTAATTCTTTAATTGAGTTGTCAACACAATTCAAGCGAATATGATGCTTTCTTTTTGTTACTGTTTAGCCATTTTCTAATAGTTGCGCGAATGTAGGGCCTAGCATCTCTGATTTTGGTCTTAAAAATTCTTACTTAGATCAAAGGGAATAATGATGACTTTTCAAGGCTACTTGCTCAATTTTTAAATGGGGCTAAAATTTTATAAAGGTCATTCAACTTTTACCTTATTATGCTAAGTCATTGAACTAATTTATAACAAGAAAGTCATTAACTTTGCTTAAGTACATATATCACAGTAAGGCACTAAACAATATTCAAGTTGTGCTATTTCTACATCATAACCCTTTACAATTTTGAATTTAAGAAAAAGACCTTTTTAGATCTCATGTGTAAAAGACAGATCTTTTACGTGTAAAAATAAATCTCTCATGTTAAAAAAAGGTAAGGTCATAAAACTAAAAACAAGATTGTAAAGAGCCAAAAACCCAATTAACCCATTTGCAGTCAAAAAGTGACTTTATTATTTAAATTGCTTTATTTGGTATAAATACTATTTTCGATGCAGGATCCATTTACAAACCATCATTTTTTCTTTGAATTTCTTTTTTCTTTCCTGTTTTCTATGTTTTCCCTATGATTTCCGTGGCGAATCTAATACTCTCTTCTTTTGTCTTTTTATTATCTTGAGCCGAGGGTCTTTCGGAAACAGCCTCTCTACCTCTTTCGGGGTAAGGGTAAGGTCTGCGTACACACTACCCTCCCCAAACCCCACTTGTGGGATTTTACTGGGTTGTTGTTGTTGTTGTTGTTTGGTATAAATACTAATGCTAATAAATTTTACTGATTAGGTTGGAAGTGCCAAAGCATCCAATCCAACTACGGACATACTGCCCTTTCAAAAGTCATGTCTGGTGAAGGGAAGAAAATTGTGTCAACAACAAAACATGAAAAATGCATTTCAGATTTAACTCATTTAATATAATACAGCCGAATACAATACTAATACAATATGAAACGGGTTGAAAAGAAACTAGTAACAAAATTTACCTGAAAATATTTCATGGCCTATCACTCCGAATATTTTAATACCTTTGCAAATTTAAGGAACCAATCGATCGATATTGATCAATGAATACCACAGGAATGATGGTTATGTCAATTGTGTTTAACCTGAAAAACCAGAACATTCAATGTTGCTAGTGCATTGTGAGAGTAAAACTCCTACATGATTAATCTCTGTCGAACCAAAGCCAAGACAGGAAGTAAGTGAATACAAGCATAAAAGCAAGAAAGAAGAATGGGGTGAGTGGCTACAATCCCAAATAGGAAGCTACTTAAACTTCAGTGCAATACCTGCAGTTCTTTACTCACTTTGAATATATAATATCTTCTAGTTATGTTCCTTGTTATCTTCCGCACCATCAGCATTGGATTCAGAAGCCACTATTCATTTTCAGGCTTGTAACTTCTGCCTCAGAAGCAATTTCGATTCTATTGGTTTTCTCCATGAATCCTCATCTTTACTGCATCTAACTTTCTGTCCAATAGGTTATAGAGCATATGGCATCAAACATTATGCAATTTCTAATACCATCAGTTTGGAGACTATGTTCAATTATCACCCTTTCCTAAAGAAGAAACAGGATGAACAAGGAGTCCTCTTGCTCTTCAACACTCGGACAAACATTATATAAGAAACTATGATTTCAATTTAAAGATAACTACTTCATTAGGGGTTGCAAAAGTAAGTCTGACCTATGAAACCAGAAAATGAATGAAAATGCAAATATAGAAGCTTGAAATGAGGATAAGAGAGATTAACAAACTTGAAATTGAGGGTCGTAAGATCTGTTAGTTCTTCACCACCAAACGGAGCACAATTTTTACATAAATTTCCTGCTCATTCGCTTCGTCTGATCTTCTCTGATTCTAACGGAATTTTTCAGGGATATCTTCCAAAATTCTTCTGCATTTTGAACTAGTCAAAATTAATATGATTCACACGGTTTTCTACCATATGCAGTTCAATTTCATTGTAGTTACTTACAAGTTAAGAGGGAAAAAAGTGATCCATAGAACACTATACCTGTGCTATACAGAACATTATCAGTAGCAAACTTCATGACAGATGAAAATGATACACTGCGAATACAACATGTCCATAGATAAACATGAATGCAAATAGAGGAAACTTAAAAAGTTTATCATACCTACTACTCCAGTCACTAAATTAATCTAAACTGGCTTCTTCTCCCTCTCTGTATAGGCTGCATAATCATAGCGATACAGATGACTACTCAAGATTTCCTACTTTCTTGTACCTATGTTTTCTTCCTTCCCTAACAGTAATCTAAGCATCAAAGAGAATTTTATTTCTGACCTCCTCCAATAGATAGGAAATAGACGAAGCATGGTAAAAGAGTGAAACTACAAGTGTACTCAGTCCCTGAGGAAAGGGCTAGTTAAAGAACAATCATGGTGCACATATGTTGGGATCTAATTCATAAATATGCAGAAAAGCACACTGCACTGAGCATTAGGAAATCAAACCATTGGCTTCCAGTCAGAAAAAAGTTCATTAGAAGCTGGTAGAGAAATCTTTACCAATTTGCTAAGTGGTTCAGAAATTTCAAGGTAAGCGGACAGGGATGAAGAAGCTACTATGAGACGACAGTGATCAAAATCCTGATTATCCGGCCAAATTCCTTTAATAACCATGAGAAGTTAAGTGTTTAATTAAACATTTCCTATAAAAGAAAAAGAGTAACAATAAGCATCCAGTTGTTAATCCTTGTTTAGATACAAGCACACATCCCAAACAACATAGAGAACATAGTTTGATGAACAAGAATTGTCTAATAGATTGAAGCTGTGCTAATATATGCATATCCTTTATTTAAAAGAAATCCAGAAATGAAAGGGCAGTTAGTCTTGAAAGAAACATGGAGGAACAAACAAAAATTCAGAGTGTTCAGGAGTTGGAAACAGTACCATGAAAAGGTAGAGCTGTGGCAGATATAAGTATAAAAGAATTAAAAACTTATCATTAAATTTCAATCAGTTTGAGTTGCATAAAATCTACAGAGGCTGTAGCTAACAAGGAATAAATGAATCATATCTCCATCCTACCACCTATTGCTAAACACCTGCAGGAATAGTAAATTCTAAAGGACATTTCGGCGAATTATTTGATGGACCCCTTGAAGGTACTTGTATTGATTTATCAATCATACAATTATAACCACTATCAATGCTGGAGCCTCCAACGCTTATCCTTTCTTCTGCTTTTAATATCCCTTCTTCAGAAAAATAAGAGGCCATTTCATCCTCCATAACCTCTGTATCATCTTCAGACCAGTAACCAACGGAGTCCTCTTCAGATACGCAGCTCCAATCTTCTGAAAAACAGGAAAATTCATCGTCGGTCTCAGTAACCAAGAGCATAGAACCAACTTCATTTATATCTTCAACCTCATCAGATTCTTCCACTCCATCAACATCATCACTTAAACCCTCTAAAAATGGATGATTTAGCAGCATTTCAGCAGTCCATCTATACCTAGGATTCATCACAAAACAACCTTTCAGGAAACCTTTTGCTTCTTTAGACAATTCGCCTGGAATTTTAGGCAATTCATGCCCTTCCTCAATCTTTTTAAGTACATCCTCAGCATCCATATCTTCCTTCTGATTCCACGGAGGTTTTCCCGTTAACATCTCAAGCACAATACACCCAAGTGCCCAAATATCCGCGGGAGACTCTTGTACACTATCAGCTACAGCTTCAGGTGACAAATACATCGGAGTACCCCTCCAATAAGTCTCCAATCTCCTCTTTTTACTCTGATTTTCTCTCTTCGCCAATCCTAAATCACCAATTTTGGCCCTAAATTCATTACTTCCTTTACTAGAATTCAACATAAGCAAGATATTATCAGGTTTCATATCGCAATGAACATAACCAATCGCGTGAATATAATTTAACCCTCTAAGCATAGACCTAGTATAAGACCTTACCTCAAATTCGGGCAATCCTTTGTTCCCTAATTTCTTGATCCTCTCAGCTAGGGTTCCACCAGAACCATACTCAAGCAACAAGTTATAAACCATCATACCATTCTCACCAGTTGTAGTTTCATCGCCAAAGCATCGAATTATGTACGGACAACCCTTAATGTTATTGAGAACCTCTCTTTCCTTCTGAATTGAACCTGAAATAGAAACTTCAGCGGATTTCACAGCCATAACTGATGGTAAGTAGCCATTTTTTGATCTGGAGTTCTTCAATTTAGCCACATAAACATGCCCAAAACTTCCTTTCCCAAGCATTGCTCCTCTATACCATGAAACACCATCTCCAAATTCGTTTACATTACTCTTTAGCTCCATCTTCTTCCCTTGAACTTCAACTTTTTTCTTACTTTCCATCTCTTGTTGCACAAAATTTGGTTCTTCCCCAATATAATGAAACTTGAATTGCCTCAGAATTATGGGGTTTGTTTGCTTTGCAAAACAAACAAGAACATGTGAAGGGAATAAAACAAAGATAATGAAAAATCCTCAGGAGAGATTAGATTAGGGTTTTCCTCAGTTAAAAAAATGGAAACCAATGCTACGTATTACAGAGCAAATTAAATGTGCAAAGAAAGTTAGGGTTAATTAAGTTTTTGATATTACGTTAGTTTTTATATGTGAAAGACTCGCGTTTGTTTGAAGGAAGAGAAAACGAAAGAAGCAAGTTGGAAAAAATGTGGCTAACTGGAATAACGGTCATGTGTCCTCTTTTAACGTGTGATGAAATAGAGTTGTGAGTTTTGGTTAGAAAACTCACACTCTCACGTTACTAAATTATGGCATGACTTGTACAAATTCTGCTTGTTAAAGCCTTTTTTTTTTTGTTACTGTTCAATTCATAGCCTCATACAATGATCATTTGACATTAATGTAACATACATTTTTCATAAATTTTAACACTATTATTCGTCACTCTAAATTTCTTTGTAAAAGAAGTACAAGTAGGAGGAGAAGAAAGGATCCATGTAATGTGAGAAATGCCAAACTTTCTTCCGGAACTAAATCAAGAATTAAGATGAATTTTGGATTTTAATTTGTGTATCTTGCCGTTGAGACTTAAAGGTAAGTTTTACAGGTTATAGTTAGACCGACTATGTTGTATGGAGCAGAGTGTTGGCCGGTCAAGAACTCTCATACCCAAAAGCTAAAAGTAGTTGAAATGAGGATGTTGAGGTAGATATGTGGGCATATCTGGTTGGATAAGATTAGGAATGAATTATTCGGAAAAAGGTGGGAGTGGCCCCGATGGAAGATAAGATGCAAGAGGCGAGGTTGAGATGGTTTGGGCATGTTAAGAGGAGAAGTAGAGAAACCATAGTTAGAAGGTGCGAGCTGTTAGTCTCGGTGGGCAGCATGAAGAGTAGAGGCAAGCCTAAGAAATCTTGGGGAGAGGTTATTAGGCGGGACATGATGCAGCTGGAGCTGACTGATGACATGACCCTAGATAGGAGAGTGTGGAGGTCAAAGATTAGGGTAGAAGGTTTGTAGTTAGTCGAGCGTTTCTCTTTGTCTTACTCAGTTCGCTAGCATTAGTGTTAGTATGATATCCTTTATTCATAGATGGCTATTACTACTTAGAGTTTGACTGCATTCTTAGTTTCGATCTTATTTCATCTTGCTGTTATTCCTACTTGTTGCAATTACTTTTTCTTTTTCCGTCGTTCTCTGGCCGAGGATCTATCAGAACAGCTTCTTTGTCGTTCCAATGCTAGGGGTAAACATACATATATCTTACCCTCCCCAGACGTCACTTCCGAGAAACTATTGGTTGTTGCTGTTGTTGATTTGTGTATCTTGAAAAATAATAAGGTGACGCTATCTTGTACTAGGTAAAACTACAATGAGACGATCAATAGAAATTGGAAAAAAAATTCATGACAACACGCATTATTCTGCATTGCGTTCACCTCTTCAGCATCTTATAATTCACCCAACATTCCTTATAAAATAAAATAATTATATCTAAAAACTTTAATTTCTTATATACAATAATCGATAAACGACAAAGGAGACAATTTTGAACATGTTTATTGTTCTAAAATAGAATATTGTGTTCTAACAAATTTTGTTATATTCTTTCCCCCCTAAAAGCAAGGCAAATCATTGGGACTTGATTTTCCTATAAATGATCAATGTTGCCGATAGTGCAACACTGGCTTTATATTTGTGCCTCATCTTGTATTAGGTAGTCTAGAGTATTCATAACAGTAGTATTGGCACGCAGTCTCTTTTTTTGTTGATAGTAAGTTTTTATGACTAACCGTTGTTTTCTTTCATTGTTAATCACCTTACTATATATCTTGTTGTTTTTATTCTGCTTTTATATGATTTTTTTGTGTTGTCACTTCTTATCTATATTTTCATTAATATGGTGCTTATGCTTTCCAGAGCCGTGAGTCTATTGAAAACAACTCCTCTATCCTCACAAGGTAGGGGTAAAATATGCGTAGACACTATCCTTTCGAGACCCCACGGTGTGGGATAATATTGAATATGTTGTTGTTGTTATCGTCTTGTATTAGGTAGTAAATACACCACAAATAGAATATTTGTATGACAACTGTTCTTATCATTTTATTTTAAAAAAGATTAAACGTATAATCATAAGCTAATGAAATATAGCTGTCCGAAGAGGGCAAATCTAGCACATGCGACCTAAGAAAAGAAATAGCCAAAATAGATAGGCATATGTGATATGACCATGTGAGATCCGATCACCGACCAAGCAGAAATGAAAAGGGAAGTTAACCGTGTATATAGGAGAGTGGCCCAATATGGTTGGGCTTTTCTCTATTTTTAGCCCAAGAGTACTATAAGGGGATCGATGTAAAAATGGCGGGTAGTAGCCACTAATTAAGGAGGTCTTTAATTTTTATCCACTAATTATAATGCTCAGCAAAAATAGCCGCTACTAATAGGAAAAAGATAGTTTTACCCTTTCTTCCCTTACTTTTCTTCCCAAACCCTCACTTCTCTCTATGCGTGCCTTCGAATCTTTTGGTATGCCGAAATTTGGATCAAACACGGTTTTGTCTGATGGAAAGTGTATACCTTCACAATTTGTCTTTCATTGTCATGGTTTGCTTCGGACATTTAATGGTCGGGTGGCAATTTCTGATTGGTATATTGAGCTTTTTTCTTCTTGTTGCTGGATGGTATGTCTTGGCAACTTACTGTTTCAACAGTCTGATTGAATATTAGGACCTTGTGCTGTTAGTTCGAGTCCTTTAGGTGGTTGACAAGGAAACTGAAATGTTTTCTTTAATAAACTCTTCTCTGGTAGAAGAACTGGGCATTTATTTTCTGCAATGTTAATAAATGTATGTAATAGCAGACTTAAGGACTGCATGTATTTAACTTTTGAACCTACATTTCAAACTTAAGGATTCCTGTTCTTAACATTTGAACTTTGAACTCAAAGTTAAGGACTATTTATCCTTAACTTTTGAACGTATTATTCAAACGGTCTGTCTTTCCATAACTTTTTAACCTGCAAGTCAAACTTACGGACTCATGTCCTTAACGTTTGAACTTGAAACTCAAAGTTAAGGACACACAATCCTTAAGTTTTGAACTTGAAATAATTACTTAAGGACTGCATGTCCTTAAGTTTTGAACTTGAAACTATAAGTTAAGGACTGCCTGTCCTTAACTTTTGAACCTGAAACTCAAAGTTAAGGACAGAAAGTCTTTAAGTTTTGAACTTGAAACAATAACTTAAGGGTTGCATGTCCTTAAGTTTTGAACTTGAAACTATAAGCTAAGGACTGCCTGTCCTTATCTTTTGAACCTGCATGTCAAACTTAAGGACTCCTGTCCTTAACTTTTGTAAAGTTGAGGACAGACAATCCTTAAGTTTTGAACTTTGAACTCAAAGTTAAGGACTGCCTGTATCATGATTTGCTTCGGACATTTAATGGTCGGGTGGCAGTTTCTGATTGGTATATTGAGTTTTTTTCTTCTTGTTGCTGGATGGTATATCTTGGCAACTGACTGTTTCAACAGTCTGATTGAATATTAGGACCTTGTGCTGGTAGTTCGAGTCCTTTAGGCGGTTGACAAGGAAACTGAAATGTTTTATTTAATAAACTCTTCTCTTGTAGAAGAACTGGACACTTATTTTTTGCAATGTTAATAAATGTATGTAATAGCAGAAGACTTCGGACATGTAACCTTGAAATCCTGAACTTAGAGTTCCAAGTTCAAAAGTTAAGAACTTGTAGTCCTGAAGTCCTGAACTTAGAGTTATAGGTTAAAAAGTTAAGGACATGTAGTCCTGAAGTCCTAAAGTTAAGGACATGAGCAAAAAGGTATTTTCATCTGGGCAGTTAAAGTTTATTAAACCAGTAGCTAAAGGCTAAAGACATTTAAAACACTAGCTTTAAAATAAAGACATGGGCTGTTAGTGGCTATTTGTGCACATCGGCCGGGATCGATCGGGGAAAATTTACACTAAGTAGCCGTCTCTTAACATAATAGCCGATAAATATATATTTCTATATAATATATATATACATAGAATATTTATATATTATACATTGTGTATATATCTTATATATAAGGTTAGCCGTTGTTGTTACTATGACCAACCGACCAAATGTATTAAAAGGCCAAGACTAAATAGTCCAATAAGATCCCAAACTAGGTTCTTCTTTCTTTAATCATTCGTATTTCCATTTAAAGGAAGAACTAGCAAAAGCAAAAGTTGGTGAAGAAATTTAAGCTTTCTTCGTGATTGATACTTTCATTTGAAATAGCTTTTCTTTCCCGAATTCTTTCCTTTCAACAATGATACTATGTATAAATAAGTTACCTCTTTTCCAAAATTTAATTAAAATTGTACTATGAGTGTGCATACAAGTATAGCTTATTCTTCAAATCATACAAGAAATTAAATTTCTCCATAGGATCAGTTGGAGATCGGAAAGTAATAAGTGGAAAAACTGGTAACATATGTTACATTGGTATGAGAATTAGACCAATCTCTATTCTTGGTTTACCAAATGATGTACTCTTATATTATAATATCCATGCTATAGAGCTTTGAACCTGTGCTCACATGCATTAATTGAGAGAGCTCATATACCATCTGTTATAGTATGATTTTTGGCAAATCTTATCTCATTGGCTAACCTTTAAAATTGAGTTAAATGTAGGGTGTGTTTGGTCCAATTTTTCCATGTTTGATTGGCTTAAATGTTTTGAAAAATATTTTCCTTATCAACTCATTTTTCTCCAATTTGAAGAAAATGTTTTCCTTATCAAGAGACGGAAAACATTTTCAAAACACCTTATCAACATTCTCCGCCCTCCCCAATCCAACCTCCCCTTCAAAAATGTTTTTTTTTTTTTAATTTCAGTTTTTCT
>MU735517.1:76421-128702 GCA_026770625.1 Nicotiana glauca
TTTTTTTTTGTAATTTTAAATTTCTATTTTTTCGTTTTTCTGCACCACCCACTCCCATTCTCCCTTTACCCCTACCCCCCACCCCCCCGGGACAAAAAGAATTACTTTTTTTTTTGTAATTTCAAATTTCTGCTTTTTTTCATTTTTCTTCCTCGCCCCTCACCCTCTACCCCTCCCCTCCCCACAAAAAAAATATTTTTTAAATATATTTTTCAGTTTTAGTTTTTTTTATCGGTTAAAAGGTTCAAAATTTTACAAGTACCAAAATTATGAGTTCAAAGGTTTATGTGTTTGGAAGTTTACGGGTTCGAAATTCCGCGATTTCAAAAGTTTAGCGGTTCGAAAGTTTATGAAATTTGTGGATTCGAAAGGTTGTTGGTTTGAAAGTTTATAGATTCATGTTTATTATATTTAAATTATTTATAAATACTTTTGAGAAGTCATTTTCCTTAATTTGCGTACCAAACACTGGAAAATGAATAACATTATTATTTGTTTTGCAAGAAAATAAAAAATATTTTCATTATACCAAACACACCCGTAAGCTCTAATTTTCTTAACACTTATATTTCTTTTGGGAGACAACGAGGAAATGGTCTAACACCTAAACTTGACACTAATAAAAAATGAAGAAGCTTAATTAGGGGTTTAATACCGATAAATCCTCTCAACTACACTCCTTTTGAAAAACTTTTCAGGAAAATTCATTATTGTTGAGTATTGAGATTTTGATGATTAACAAAGTTTGTTTAGATGAAATGTTCTAAGAACCAGGTCCTCAATGTAGTTGCTTAACTGCTCTAAGAACAAGATTCTTAGGATTAAGGACCAACTCCTCGGGGTTGATGATTGTACGTCTTTACAAAACAGTAACTTTATCTCAAAGTTACCCCGGCCGAGTTTATTGGAAGAAGACTGCTAAACATGATAAGGATTGTTTGCCAAGAAGATATGCATGCATAGGTGAGAGGCAAGAGCCCCAAGACTTGTAGAGTCCTTGGAACAGTAAGATTCCTATCAAACGAGAAGCTTACTATGCATACGACTCCTAGAAGATCTCGGATCCAGGGAAGTTAACTACTATCTTTCTGGACTGCTGGGATCATACTTTTGCACATCCACGGAAGAACTATATTTTTTTATACTCAAGTCGAGTACCAGTGTTGTGTTCTTCTTGAGTCAGTCTAGTAAATGTGTTTTAGGAAATCGAGTTGTAATCAAAGTGTCATAAATAATTAGTGAGTGTCATACCTCCTTTTTCACTACACCCCCGGAAGGGTATAATAATAAAGGGAGTTTTTTCAATTAAAGGAAAATCAAAACGGAATTTATTATTAAAAATTTAGAGTCGACACTTGGGATATTTATGGTATACCAAGTCACCGGTTCAAATCCCGAATCGAGAAAAAGGATGACTTTGTTTAACAGTATGCGAACCATAAATTCGGATAAGGAATTCTGTTAATCTGGGAGAAGGTATTAGGCATTTTCGGGTTCCGTGGTTCTAGCACGGTCGCTCAACTGTTATAATTTGGCATATTATCTGATTTTAATGTATTTTTGAACCTATGTGCAATTTTAACTTTTGACCGCTTTTATTTAATTATTTTTTTAAGAAAGATTGCAACACTATTTAAAATATGTTTCAGGTCACGTCACATAAATGCACCTGTAGCCCATAACACATTTTATCTAACGTTGAGATTTGTATTTGGGTCACATAAATGTGCACCCGAATTTAGGAAAGTATATTATTAAATAACGCGCCCAAAAGCAACTACGCGTTGTTAACTTTGCGAGGGCCATGGAAATTTTCTAAATGGCACGCCTCAATTTCTAAGGATAAACAAGATTAATTAAACGGGGGTCATGCAATTATCAATTTTGTTTGGCATGGAGCACCCCGATTTGTTCTAATCAAAAGGTTTACAAATTAAATTATGCGGGCCGTACACTATGTGATCTCATTGCTTGTGGGGCATCTTAACTAATTATCTAAAATTCCTTGATTTTAAAACCATGAAGGTCGTAGACTATTGATGTCTTTTACCGTAATACACCTCAACTCTATTTCTTTTTTTTATATCCCAACTAATTAATAGAGGATTGCTTCGAAAAAATTACAACTAATTTAAACCAAAGCTTGGGCTTGATCCATCATAAAATTTAAGACGTTAACGAAATCCAGATTTTAAAAGCTTGGACCTAACATACTTTTTTATCAATTGTCTCACAAACAGAGATATGCATCTTAGAGAAACAGATTAAATTAAAGATGTGACATTTTATTCAACTCCAATTCACTTAATAGCATGGTCATTTGAAACTCAATAAGTTGAACCTGTTGTTTTGGTATGTACATACATACTCATTTGCATATGTACTAATCTACTTACTTTTCAATTCAATGAGAGGTAATTAACTTATCCAAGTGAAAATGGAAATGACTAAGACACTAACATATGTTAAGAAATTTAACTACCACATGATATGAATCCATTTATCATTATCGAAATACTTCAACCCAACAAATATAAACAGATCATATAATGACTAGCCTTCTTTTAACCAACCAATTTGGAGTTTTGGACATTCATGTTAGTACATTCTTATAAAGAAATATATACCTTCTTGCAGCAACATTGATTAGTACTTGATTAAGGAAAAAGTGAGTTGTATATTCCAAAATACCAACTAATTAAAGCTTAAGTCATATTTAGCCACACCAGAATCAAACATGAATTTAAATAATTAAAGTCCATAATCCACTTATCAATATACATACGAAATACTCTATAAATCAATCTCCAATACAAAATGAAAATCTAGTTAATGCTATCAGTTAATTCAAATCCTAAGTACATAATACAAAAATGGTAAAGAAACAAGGAAGTCAACTTTAACTGCAACCTTAATAATATTCCAATCATATTATATATCCAACAGTCTTTTCCTTAATCATTCTTCATATGAAACAGGATTTCAAAAAATAATTATCTGGAGATGAAGGAAAAAAGGAGCGAGGAAGCAGTAATGACAACAGCACTAACAACAGAAATCATCACCGGTAGAGCCAATTAAACATGAAATCAACTCAAATGAATCAATATTTCCCAATAACAAATCCAAACTAACCTTTTAAAATGTATACCCAGAAAAGCTTTCAATCAAACAGGCATAAATAAACCAGAAATTTTTAATGGAACAACAACCCTTTTCAGTATTTCTAGTTATTCCTCATTTTCTGAAAATTATTATCTCTCAATTTTCCTTGTGAATTCTATATCTCTGATTCTCTCAAGCTTTCTATCTATTCTCTGTATCTGTTATTAGCCTCAAGATTCTCCTCTGAATTCTTAAACTTTTCTTTTTAACTCTACCAGACTCTCCAGATTATCTTTTAATTCTCTTAGTGTATCTCTCAATTATTAGAGTTTGTGAGAGTGTTTTCTCTATCTCCTCCCCTCTATCTGACTCTCTTCCTTCTTATAAGTTTTCAATCCTCTTTTTATTCGAATTTTCAGGCACCTTTAGTGGATAGTCAATCAGTCTATTACAGTCCTTAAAATCAGCCTTAGTGCAGTCTCCACTACTAATTGTCTTTTATCTTTTTCAATCCTGCTTAGTAGTGCTTATTAACTAATATATCTATTATGCCCCCTAGCAATTGTTAGCAGTCCCTAAGCTTCTGCTAATTTCCCCCTTAAACTATTAGCAGCCAATATAGAATAGGTAGGCATATGGGTCAAGTTGACCCAATTTGACGGGTCTACTGAAAACCCAGTCCAACTTCCTATTGGATTTTGACCTCTTAATTCACGTTAAGAGGTAACTCAGATAAACAACGAGTAATCGGTTTCAAAGTCTCAGGATTTTGGCAACAGACTCGTTTCCTAAACAAACACAGGGATTCTAATTTTTCTAAGATTAGTCCTAAAACCCCCAAAGATAAAATCCACACACATTCAAACCAATATTTCTGAATAACAATGAGAACATCGAGAGCAGAAATCATTCAAGCAACACACACATATATATACGTATATACATATATTTTTTAGGAAAATCCGCATAATGCAATTAAGCATTAATGAAATTAAAAACTAAATTACCAACAGACTGTTTATACTAATTAATTAAAGAAAAAGAAAGACTCTCATACTGGAGACTAAAAAAACAAAATCAAAAGAAGAGGGAGAATCAGATGACAAAAATGAAAGAAAAGTAAAGAAAAATTGACAAAAGAAAACATAGAAAGAAATACCTTAAATGGCTCAAGACAGACTTTGAACAAACTTGAAGAACTCCTCCGATTTCTTGACCAGAACAACCTTTAATCGCATGTTTTCATGTGAAAACACACGAGTAAAGGCCATTGTAGCCTAGAATCTTCAAAGACCCGTTGGATTTGGATTCGCGGAATTAGGGCCTTGTTCTCTGATTCAAAATTCGAACTGCTTGAGGGAGATTCGATGGAAAATAATGGTGGATTAGGGATGAAGGGGTCAAGGAGGTTCAGGGGGTGATTTTGGGGTTGAAAGGGGAGGTAGCGCCGCCACCGGAGAACTGTGGCGGCGCTAGGGTTCGTAGATTCAAATGGATATTCGAAGGTTTATGGTATTATTCGAGGGTAGCTGGTCAGGGCTTTGGAAAGAGGGGAGTGAGGGGGTCCTACGGTGTAATTTTGGTGGTGGTTGGCCACCCTCCGCCACCGTGGGCGATTTCCGGCAGGCGCAAGGCGGCGGAGTGAGGCGGCATTAGGTCGGGGTCTCCGAAGGCTTATGAGAGACGAGTGGGGTTTGGTTTGATAGGGGTAAGGGGTCTGAAGGGTTTTGGGGTATACTAAAGGGGTGATTAAATTAGAGCCGTTGGATGATGATAATCCGACGGTTCTGATTAAAGGGAGCGTGAAAATTGGGTCATTTTAGTTACATGGGTGCTGGGTGGACCGGGTATAGACGGGTCAGGTAATGGGCAAGACTCTGGACCGTTTGATCAAATGAATTCAACGGCTGGGATCAACCGAGGTCCAAACGACGTCGTTTGGTCAAGTGAAAAGAGGGATCGGGTTTCAGGCGGGTATTGGGCTAGATTGGATTGGGTTTGGATGGTTTTATGTGTGGGTTTGGGGAATTTTGGCCCAATTACTATTTCCTCCAATTATTTTCCTTTTCTTTTTATTTTCTAAAAATTTTAATTAAAATAAAATACAAACCTAAATTAATCCTTGACCAAAATGTCCTAAAAATGCTAATTAACTCTAAGTAGTAATTATCACAAATATAATTAAATACCAAATAAAAAGAAAACACAAAATTAGACATTAAATACTAAAATGCATAATGCATTATTTTTTGTGAATTTTTTTATTTTTTTTTTGTAAAATAACAATTTGCTTAATTACTTTAAAAATGTGAAATCAAATCCTAAATGCAAAAATGCAACACATTTTTGTATTTTTATTAATTAAATAAAATACACAGGCACAGACAAATGCAAATAATAACAAAAATATCACGAAAATTCACCAAATTGCACACAATAAAAACAGATAATTTTTTTTGTTTGATTTTGTGGGAGTAATTCATGTGAGGAAAAAATCACGTGCTCACAGTTACCCCTCTTTACCCGTAAACACGAAGAGTTTTCGTGCAAAGACAAAGTGAGCGGATACGAGCGATTTTTGCCCGTCTGAATACTCTGTGTGAAGCAATTTTTGAAAGATTTTGACCGAACCTCTGCTTCAAAGTTTTCCTACATATCCTTTGCTAAAAAGGAATTAGGTCATTGTAGTTCGAGAAGTTTTGGTAGCTGGGACTACCATGAAGCTGTGTTTACTGTTGCTGCTGCTGCTGCTACTTGCTGACCCCTTATTATACCATGCTAAAAGAAAAATAAATAAGCTAGGTTAAGCTATGGCCTATGAATTACAAAGACTTATTCTCAAACTTGTTCCGCAACCGTTGTTACCTTGTCGCCTTGTATTTCCCTACAATAATTCTTTTGTTGCTGCCTTGCACCGACTTCTTGAGATATTCTCCCCTTTCTTTAGGTGGGTACCTGACTGTTGATCCTTCAAAAAGTCTTCTCTTGATCATTGTTGTCTTCCTCTATTATCCAGGCGGGCTCCTGATTACTTGGTCTTGAATGTATTCCTCTGTTCTCCAGGCAGGCTCCTAACTTCTTGACTTGAATTGTATTCCTCAGTTCTCCATGCGGGCTCCTGACTTCTGAAACCTGAAATTATATGCCTCTGTTCTCCAGGCAGGCTCCTGACTTCAGAACTTGAATTGTATGCCTCTGTTCTCCAGGCGGGCTCCTGACTTCAAAACTTGAATTTTATGCCTCTGTTCTCCAGGCGGGCTCCTGACTTCAAAACTTGAATCGTATGCCTCTGTTCTCCAGGCGGGCTCCTGATTGCTAAAACTTGAATCGTATGCCTCTGTTCTCCAGGCGGGCTCCTGATTGCTAAGACTTGAATTGTAATACCTCTGTTCTTCAGGCAGGCTCCTGACTTCAAAACTTGAATTGTAATACCTTTGTTCTTCAGGCGGGCTCCTGACTCCACAACTTGAATTGTAATACCTCTGTTCTTCAGGCGGGCTCCTGACTTCTGAACTTTGAATCGTATGCCTCTATTCTCCAGGCGGGCTCCTGACTCTATTCTTCAGGCGGGCTCCTGACTTCACAACTTGAATTGTAATACCTCTGTTTTTCAGGAGGGCTCCTGACTTCTGAACTTTGAATCGTATGCCTCTGTTCTCCAGGCGAGCTCCTGACTTCAAAACTTGAATTGTATTCTTCTGTTCTCCAAGTGGGCTCCTGACTTCTTGATATTAAAAGGTATGCCTCTGTTCTCCGGGCGGGCTCCTGACTTCAAAACTTGAATTGTATTCCTCTGTTTTCTAGGCGGGCTCCTGACTTCTAAAATTTAAAATGTATGCCTCTGTTCTCCAAGCGGGCTCCTGACTTCTACAACAATTGACAAAATAAAGAAACTTTTCTGCCCCAATTTGATAGCTGGTGCATTTCATTTTTACCAAATATTAATAAAACTTTAAAACTAAAATTTGAAACATACTCCCTCTGTTCTTCAGGCAGGGTCCTGACTGCTGAAACTTGAAAGCTACGCCTCTGTTCTCCAGGAGGGCTCCTGACTTCAAAACTTGAAAGGTACGCCTCTGTTCTCCAAGCGGGCTCCTGATTTTTGAAATTTAAACCATTGTTCTTACCCTAAAAGCCGTGTTGTTTTCCCCGTTCTTCTGATGGGTACCTGATTTCAACAAAATAGACACCACAAAAGGGAATTTCTTCTACCCCAGTTGGATAATTGAGTACATCTGTTTGGTGCTTGCCTTTTCTTACGGTGGGTTTCTCTGAAACAACCGAGATTTTCTGCCCCAATTTCATTCAAAGAAAAATCTAGTCAGTTTAAAATGGGTTGCTGGTTGTGATACTCTTGTTGGGGATGGTTTTTCCTTTTTTTCCATACTCTGTTTTGGCTGACTGCTCTGAATCTGGTCGAGACTTTTCGATACTCCGACTACTTCCTTATCCACAAACTTTCCAACTGTTTCTTCCAACTTCTAACTTTCTTATCCGAAACTTTTCAACTGTGGCCTTCCCCTTTTGGACTTTTATCCGATCCCATATTTCATGGAACCTTCATCACTTTATCTTTTGATTTATCAATGACGCCTTTTACGTCCCATCACCTTCTCTTTGGCCTATCCTAGCTCCACTTTGCATTGCACCACTTTGGAATCTGGCATTAAACTCTGAAGATCCTTCTTATTTGTTAAAAACACACTATTATTGGAAAAGTCTTAGCCAAAAGAAACGGAATATGATGACTTCAAAAGATGAAAAATAAAGAAGAAGAGATTGTTTGAGAAAGAAGAAGACTTATTTGACCGGGATAACTGACCCCAATGATCATGTTCTGCATTTTAGTTTAATCAACCCAGTCTATTCAATCAATCAATTTCCCAATTGTCTTGCTTTGTGCCTCAAAGTTTTCCCCAACCAACTTTTTTGGTTGAATCCCCATCTTTGTTCAACTTGATGCCTTGACGGACCTTTTTGCCGTCAACCTCATTTCATTTGTCCCTTTCTCAATTCCTTGTCGCCTCATGGTTCCTGTGAAGGTTTTCACCAATAAGACTCTCTCATTTTTTGGACTTCTCTCAGCTTACATCACCTTACAGTGCCCTTGCGGGTTTTCACTAATAAGACTCTCTCATTTTTCATTTTTCTTGCTCAAAATCGGAGTATTGCCCCTGGTATGAATAATCTTTACTTGCTTGACTTGGAACCTCTCGAAGACTGATCGGGAGGTCTTTCTTTGGATGTTAATATGGATTCTTGGATAGGTTTGGAAAGAAAAGGGTATCAAAGAATTCAAACCAAATCCAAACGGGTTAGAATTATAACTTTTGGAACCAACTTTCTCATTACAAACATAACTTCTGCCCCAGTTTTCTTGCTTGGGGATCTTTTGAGTTTTATTTCCCTATGACCGAGCCGTGAAGCTGCCTATGTATCCTTAAAAGGAATCAGGTCAAACGTAGTTTATTACTTCTTCCTTGTTGTTACATTTTTTCTTTTCATTTGTTATTATTATTTTCCCTTTTCTGTTTTTCTTTTTCTTTACTCTTTCCTTTTTCTTTCCTTTCTTCTCTTTCTTTTCTTTTTGGTTATTGATTCCAAAAGAGGGGTACGAAATAAAATAAATAAGGCTCAAAAGGGTGAATAAAGGGTAAAGTGTTTGGATAGCAGAATAAATTGTCTTCGTCATTTCAACCTTCGAGATAATGCCAAGTACAAACAATCAATGATTATATTAAAGAAATCATACATAATATCTCTTGACTGCATCGGAATTGATAGCCATATCTATGCATTTTCCTTCAATATCTGTTAAAAACATAAAGTGTCATTGGATAATACTCTGGTTACAATGAACGGTCCCTGCCAGTCGGGGCGAACTTGCCCTTTGCTTCAACTTGATGTGGAAGGATCCGTTTCAACACTTTCTGCCCTACTTCAAACTTCCGGGGATGCACCTTCTTGTTATATGCTCTTGCCATCCTCTTTTGATACAATTGGCCATGGCATACTGCTGCCAATCATTTTTCATCAATTAAACTCAACTGCTCCAAACGGGTCTTGACCCACTCATCATCATCAATCTCAGCCTCGGCGACAATCCGAAGGGACGGGATTTCAACTTCCACAGGGATCACTGCTTCAGTGCCATATACCAATAGATAAGGAGTTGTGCCTACTGAAGTACGAATAGTAGTGCGATAACCCAACAACGCAAATGGTAACTTTTCATGCCATTGCCTAGAACTTTATACCATTTTCCTCAATATCTTCTTTATGTTTTTGTTAGCTGCTTCAACTTCTCCATTCGCCTTAGGCCGATATGGGGTAGAATTGCGATGTGTAATTTTAAACTGCTGACATACTTCTTTCATCAAATTATTGTTAAGATTAGCACCATTATCTGTGATGATTACCTTTGGGATTCCAAATCGACAAATGATATTTGAGTGTACAAAATCAACAACTACCTTCTTGGTTATATACTTGAAAGTTTTGGCCTCAACCCATTTGGTAAAGTTATCAATGGCCACCAGAATGAACCTGTGTCCGTTGGATGCTGTTGGATCGATAGGTCCAATGACATCCATACCCCAAGCCACGAACGGCCATTGTGCCGACATTGTGTGCAATTCTGATGGTGGAGAATGAATCAAATCTCCGTGTATCTAGCATTGATGACATTTGCGCACGAAGCTGATACAATCTCACTCCATAGTGAGCCAATAATACCCTATTCAAAAGATCTTCTTCGCCAATACATATCCGCTCATGTGCGGTCCGCAAACTCCAGAATGTACTCCCGCCATGACTATCGTAGCTTGTTTAGCATCTACGCATATTAACAATCCAAGATCGGGTGTTCTTTTATACAGTAGTCCTCCACTGAGGAAAAATCCACTTGCCAACCATCGAATGGCTCTCTTTTGATCTCCTGTGGCCTGGGCCAGGTATATCCATATCCTGATGTACTCCTTGATATTATGGAACCATGGTTCGCCATCAAATTCTTCTTCCACCATGTTACAGTAAGCATGCTGATCACGAACTTGGATATGAAATGGATCAACATGAATTTTGTCTGGATGGTGCAACATTGCTTCCAAGGTGGCCAAAGCACCGACAACCTCATTATGGACTCTTGGGATATGCCTAAACTCCACGGATCGAAACCGTTGACAAAGATCATGCAAACATTGTCGATACGGTATGAGCTTCAAATCTCGTGTTTCCCATTCTCCTTGAATTTGATGTACCAGGAGGTCCGAGTCTCCCAATACCAAAACGTCCTGGACTTCTATGTCCGCAGCTAACCGCAAACCCAAAAATGCATGCCTCATATTCAGCCATGTTGTTGGTACAATAGAATCGGAGCTGAGCCGTAACAGGATAGTGGTGTCCTATTTCAGAAATAAGTACAACTCCTACTCCAACTCATTTCATAATTGCAGCCTCATCAAAGAAAAGCCTCCATCCTGGTTCTTCCATCAACTCCAGCTCGTTGATATGCATAACTTCTTCATCAGGAAAATACGTCCTCAATGGCTCGTATTCTTCATCGACTGGATTCTCAGCCAAGTGATCAGCCTGTGCTTGGGCTTTCATTGCATTCCTCGTCACATAGATGATGTCAAACTCTATGAGTAATATTTTCCACTTCGCCAGTCTCTCTGTGGGCATAGGCTTTTGAAAAATATACTTCAACGGATCCAAGCGTGAAATGAGGTAAGTAGTATAGGATGACAGATAATGCTTCAATTTCTGTGCCACCCAAGTTCAGGCTCAACATGTCCTCTCAAGGTGAGTGTACTTAACCTCATAAGCCGTAAACTTCTTGCTGAGATAATAGATGGCTTGTTCCTTCCTGCTGGTGATGTCGTGCTGCCCTAGTACACAACCAAATGAATTCTCTAGGACCGTTAAATAAAGAATCAACGGTCTCCCTGGTTCAGGTGGAACCAAAACAAGTGGATTTGATAAATACCCTTTTATCTGTTCAAACGCCTTCTGACATTCTTCAGTCCATTCGACCGTAGCGTCCTTCTTCAGGAACTTAAAAATGGGTTCACAAGTTGCGGTGAGTTGAGCAATAAACCTGTTGATATAGTTCAACCTTCCCAACAGACTCATTACTTTGGTCTTGTTCTTTGGGGGTGTCAATTCTTGGATAGCTTTAATCTTTGACGGGTCTAGATCAATGCCTCGCCGACTGACTATGAATCCCAACAGTTTTTCGGACGGAACACCAAATGTGCATTTGGCAGGGTTGAGTTTGAGGTTGTACTTGCAAAGCCTTTGGAAAAACCTTCTTAAGTCCCCAACGTGGTCGGCCTGTTGCTTTGATTTTATGATCACATCATCCACGTACACCTCAATTTTCTTGTGTATCATATCATGAAACACAGTAGTCATTGCCCTCATGTAGGTCGCCCTGGCGTTCTTCAGACCAAATGGCATTATCCTATAGCAATAAGTTCCTTACGGCGTGATGAATGTCGTCCTCTCTGCATCTTCTTCATCCATCCGAATCTGATGATATCCGGTATAGCAATCCATAAAAGATCTAATCTCACGCTTTGCACAATTGTCAATCAAAATGTGGATATTGGGTAGTGGGAAGTTATCCTTTGGGCTTTCTTTGTTGAGATTGCGATAGTCAACACATACTTTGATTTTTCCATCCTTCTTTGGCATCGGCACAACATTAGCCAACCAATCGGGATATTGAGTGACCCGAATAACCTTTGCATCTAGCTGTTTGGTTATTTCTTCCTTAATTTTCACACTCATATCGGTTTTGAATTTCCTCAATTTTGCTTGATGGGAGGGAATGCCGGGTCAGTGGGCAATTTGTGAACCACTAAATTGGTGCTTAAACCCGGCATGTCACCATATGACCATGCAAAAACGTCTTTGAATTTAATAAGTGTTTTGATTAATTCTCCCCTGATATTCGACTCAATATGGATGCTTATTTTAGTTTCCCTGATGTTATCTGCGTCCCCTAGATTGATGGCTTCTGTATCGTTTAAGTTAGGCCTGGGTTTTTCTTCAAATTGACTTAGTTCCCTACTAATATCTTCGAAGGCTTCATCCTCATCGTATTTCGACTCATAATCTACTTCTTGCACTATTATTTTGGAGTCAGATTGATTTTCTAGACTGGGTCGAGGATTCCTTATGCATGCCATGTCATTAGGGCCAGTATAAAGAGAACTGTACAGAAAAGAGAAAAGAAAACAAAATTAAAATAAAGAATGAAGAAGAAGCTTTTCATTTTATTGAAATAGATAACAAGGTTTTGCATACTTAGATCGACTGAAAAATAAAAATCTGGATTACAACCCTGGAATAATCCAGACAAACAAGAAGGAAAATCAGAGCGAACTACCAAGAGTCCTTCCGAGTGGGAAGAGGAGTAGCCCTCCAATTATTGAGCTTTGCCTTTGGTACCACAAACTGCACATCTTCCTTGCTTGACCCTTACCCAGCTTCTACCATGTTAACCTAGGCAAATAACCTTTTGAACCCTTTATCCAAATCTCCATCAGCACCAATCAGTGACCCTGGTTGGCAACAACTACTTTCTAATACCCGGCCTGACGAAAGACCTGGACAGATGCGGGATTGGCTTTGGCAAAACCCATGCCTTCTTCTCCATTTTGTGGGCTCGTCTCACATCTGTCGTGGTGGGCTTAAACCCTAAACCAAAAGTATCCAAATTCTTTGGAAGAGAAACTGGCTGCACGATGCCTTGAAGATCAGCACCTAAACCTTTACCCGGTATGAAACCATTCTTTAACATTTTAGAGGCCACCATGACAATTGCGGCCGTTACTCTAGGAACTGGGATGCTTTTCCCCTCTGGGACCTTTTCCACTGGTACTGTGTCAGAGACTTGATATACCCACGGCCCCTAGTTGTCTTCTACTTTGATGAAGGGCAAAATGGCATCACCCAGGGCACACAGATTATCTTCACCGTGCACCACAATCTCCTGTCTGTCCCACTCGAATTTAACCATTTGATGAAACGTAGATGGAACTACCTTGGCGGCATAGATCCAGGGTAGCCCCAACAAAATGCTATAAGAGACCGCCACATCTAGAACTTGAAACTCCATGGGCCCTATTGTCAATTCTAGTATTATGTCACCCACAGAATCTTTGCCTCCGCCGTCGAACCCTCGCACACAGACATTGTTCTTATAAATTCTATCATCATTGACCTTTAGCTTATTCAATGTAGAAAAAGGACATATATTTGCACTAGACCCATTGTCAACTAAAACTCGCGTGACCACAGAGTCTTTGCATTTTACCGTCAGATAAAGGGCCCTATTATGTTCTGTGCCCTCCACAAGCAACTCATCATCTGAGAAAGTAACTCTGTTTACCTCAAATATTTTATTTGCTATCTTCTCCAAGTGATTCACCGAGATCTTATCAGGGATGTGGGCCTCATTCAATATTTTCATCAGCGTCTGGCGGTGCTCATCTGAGTGGATCAACAATGAGAGCAATGAGATCCGGGCTGGTGTTTTCTTCAATTGTTCTAAAATAGAATAATCTTGTACTTTCATTTTCTTCAAGATTTCTTCTGCTTCTTGTTCTATCACAACTTTCTTCACCAATACCGAGTTATCTTTGGGAATTCTGGCTTTTCTCAACTCTTCAGGGGCAAAGAACCTCCCTGAACGAGTCAGACCCGAGCTCCATAAAATTCTTCCATGATCTTCTTCCCTTTATATGTCACCACCACTTGTTCATAATTCCAAGGGACAGCTTTACTGTTGATCACTGGCAACTGAGTTACCGACTTTATAATAACAGGCTCTATGCGAGCACCCTTCACGACCATAACAGGTTTACTTGCAACCCCCGTACCACCATTTTTGCTTGTTCTGGTTTCACCGCAACAATACTCGATGACCCTTTCTCGGCCACCACAACTGGCTTGTTACTCACCCCTTTCAACTGGACCTCCGACTTCCCACTAGTAACCTTTTCTTTTGAACTGGTTTCGCTGGAACGGATCATCATTACTGTCTGCGAGGGTTTCTTTGGTTCTCCCTCTCTTTGCACCAGCTCAATCATATTAGTCTCGTGATGGGCTGGAAGCGGATTCTGGTTGATGTTGGGCATTTTCGGGGCTTGAACCTCGATCCGACGAGTGTCGATGAGTTCTTGAATAGCTGTTTTCAATTTCCAACATTTTTCCGTGTCATGTCCCGGGGCCCCTGAACAATACTCACAACTAACTGAGTGGTCAAGATTTCTTGGAGGACGGTTTGGCAACTTAGCCTCAATCGGGTTCAACATGCCCAACTGCCTCAGCCTGTAGAATAAACTGGTATATGATTCTCCCAGTGGAGTAAGAGCCTTTTGCTTCTGTGCCCTCAGGCGCGAGTGTGCTCTTGGCTTGGGTGAGTAAAGTGCTGACAACCCCTGCTATTTTTATGTCGATATTCCCGTCTTTCCTCGGGAACACCAGAAGTCCCAGGAGAGCCACCATAAAAACGAAACGTCTATGCTTTTCCCATTTAAGGCGATTTCCTTTGCTACAGATTTTATTCTCTGGCTTGTTGAACCCTCTTATACGACCATATCTGTTGTATATGAACGACAAAGTACAAAAACCAGCTTCTAAATCTGGGTTGTGTACCCCTCTGCTTATCTTTAGTGAGTCTAAGAATCTGTGCACAGCTATGGTTCTCGGGGCAACCAAATACTTATGTCTTAAAGGAAGCTCATCACCCCCAATGTACCCGGCTATTTCTTCTAAGGTCGAGGTGAGTTCAAAATCTGAAAAGTGGAACACATTGTGCGCCAGGTCCTAGTATGTGACCAATGCCCTTATGATGTCTCCCCTGGTTATAATCTTCAATAGTCCGGGAAGGCCCCACAAATATTTCTTGACCTTGTCTTGCCCTTCTCCACTTAAATCATTCCACCACAGCCGCAACTCCAAAGGGATTTTTCTTATGAATGAGAAAGGTTCATTTTGGATTGTGCTCATTCTGCGCATTTATTAAGGTGATTAAGTGAGACAGTCCCGATTTTATTCCGTGTGCTTCCAAAATAAAAAATTGACCCTTTTTTTCATATTTAATTCTAAAACTGAAAAGCCAGCTTTGTATATATGACATTTCTGCACCTCTGGAGGAAGAGTTTAAGGTGGTGCCCGCTAACTGGGCAAAAATTGGAAAAAGACCAAAGGCGATTGTTTATGCAAAATCAGCCTTCCGATGTCCCTTTCGGGAACATTCGACTATTTTTGACAAAAACCACATCACATATTTACAATAACAACAAAATTTTGTTCATTTGGGATATTTTTGCAAAAAGAAGTTGGACCCGATGGGGGTTGCCTACGTATCCCACACCCCGTGAGAATCAAACTGGAGTAGTTCGGGTAGAGAAAACAAAACCAAATGTTTTGAAAACAGACTCTTTTCCTTTTTTTGTTTTTTCACAGGCAAATAAATAAACTATTTTTATAAACAAGACTCCTTTTTTTTCAAAAATTCGGGAGAGTTTCGACACTATTTGGATATTGATTTTTTTTTTCTCTTTTTTTTTTCAAAACAGGCGATTAGCTTTCTTCACTCTCACACTGCTATTTCTTTCCTTTTTAAAAAAAATCGGTCAGCATGCAGATCCAAAATAAATAAATGCACAAGTAGGATACATCAGGATGGTCCATTATTCCGGGTACACCTATCATAGACGGACTCAACCCCTGTGTTGAGTCCCCTAAGTCAAAATGCACATGATGCAGATAAGCGTTCCTACTAGGGATCCGGCATGAAGCTGAGTTATTCTAGGTTCAAAACCTGGGTATATGTTCTAGACTGTGTACCCAAGCGAACAACTTGAGTCGAGGAGGGGGCTACGTACCGGGAACCAAAAGGCCATCCAGCTTAGTAACTTGTCCGGCCTCTTTCTTACTTTAAGGTATGACACTAACAGAATAGGGAGTCTCGACCAGCGAGCACATCCCCGGAGGTGAGAAGAGAGGGGTTTCACAACAGTTTTATATACACAATTCAAATAATATCAAAGCGGTAAAAAGCAACATTTGCACATTAGTCCCAAACATGTAATAAAATCAGATAATAAATAAAACCAAATACAACAACTATTCCAAGCTCGAATTCTTGAACCCTGAACTTGTCCCTAGCAGAGTCGCCAGAGCTGTCACACCTCCTTTTTCACTACACCCTCGGAAGGGTATAATAATAAAGGGAGTTTTTCCAATTAAAGAACAATCAAAACGGGATTTATTATAAAAATTCAGAGTCGTCACTTGGGATATTTATGGTGTCTCAAGTCACCGTTTCAAATCCCGAATCGAGGAAAAGGATGAATCTGTTTAACAGTCTGTGAACCAGAAATCCGGATAAGAAATTTTGTTAATCCGAAAGAAGGTGTTAGGCATTCCTGAGTTCCGTGATTCTAGCATGGTCGCTCAACTGTTATAATTCGGCATATTATCTGATTTTAATGTATTTTTGAACCTATGTGCAATTTTTACTTTTGACCGCTTTTATTTAATTATTTTTTTAAGAGAGATTGCAACGCTGTTTAAAATATATTTCGGGCCACGTCACATAAATGCACCCGTAGCCCATAACACATTTTATCCAACGTTGAGATTTGGATTTGAGTCACATAAATGCACCCAAATTTAGGAAAGTAGATTATTAAATAACGCGCCCAAAAGTAACTACGCGTGGTTAACTTTGAGAGGTCCATGGAAATTTTCTAAATGGCACGCTTCGATTTCTAAGAATAAACAAGATTAATTAAATGGGGGTCATGCAATTGTCATTTTTATTTGGCATGGAGCACCCCGATTTGTTCTAATCAAAAGGTTTACATATTAAATTACGTGGGCCGTACACTATGTGATCTCATTACTTATGGCGCATCTTAACTAATTATCTAAAATTCCTTGATTTTAATACCATGAAGGCCATAGACTATTGATATCTTTTACTGTGATACACCTTAACTCTATTTTTTTTTAGATCCCAACTAATTAATAGAATATTGTTTCGAAAAAATTACAACTAATTTAAACCAAAGCTTGGGCTTGATCCATCATAAAATTTAAGACGTTAACGAAATCCAGATTTTAAAAGCTTGGACCTAACATACTTTTTTATCAATTGTCTCACAAACAGAGATATGCATCTCAGACAAACAGATTAAATTAAAGATGTGGCATTTTATTCAACTCCAATTCACTTAATAGCATGGTCATTTGAAACTCAATAAGTTGAACCTGTTATTTTGGTAGGTACATACATACTCGTTTGCATATGTACTAATCTACTTACTTTTCAATTCAATGATCATTCAACAAACCAAATCAATAAGAGGTAATTAACTTATCCAAATGAAAATGGAAATGACTAAGACACTAATATATGTTAAGAAATTTAACTACCACATGATATGAATCCATTTATCATTATCGAAATACTTCAACCCAACAAATATAAACAGACCATATAATGACTAGCCTTCTTTTAACCAACTAATTTGGAGTTTTGGACATTCATGTTAGTACATTCTTATAAAGTAATATATACCTTCTTGCAGCAACATTGATTAGTACTTGATTAAGGAAAAAGTGAGTTGTATATTCCAAAATACCAACTAATTAAAGCTTAAGTCATATTTAGTTACACCAGAATCAAATATGAATTTAAATAATTAAAGTCCATAATTCACTTATCAATATACATACGAAATACTCTATAAATCAATCTCCTATGTAAAAAGAAAATCTAGTTAATGCTATCAGTTACTTCAAATCCTAAGTACAGAATACAAAAATGGTAAAGAAACAAGGAAGTCAACTTTGACTGCAACCTTAACTGTCACGACCCAAAATCCAATAAGGGTCGTGGTGACGCCGGACACCTCTGTCAGGCCAGCCAACTAGATTATCAATTAACTCCTCTTTTAATACTTTTGAAAATCTAAGGTTTTTCCTTCCATTGTCATAAATAAAAGTTCACTACTTGAATTCAAATTTAAATAATAACAATTAGTATAAATCCGTTGAAACTCATCCCAGAAACCTGGTGTCACAAGTACATGAGCAACTATCGATAAGGAAAATAAAATACAGCATATGTCCAAAATACAGTGGACGGGGAATAAATAATAAAATGCTGAAAGGAACTACACTGGCTACGGGTCGTCTCGAACAGTGCAGCTCACCTAGTCCCGGAGTCGTCCGTGCTGCTACGCCCAATAGGCTGCGAGAGGTATATATATTTGTGCAATAAAAATGCACAGAAGTGTAGTATGAGTACGTAATCAACGTGTACTCAGTGAGTATCCCGCCTAATCCCAAAGGGGTAGAGACGAGATGGCCAACTCCGACACTCATTAGAGGTCAATTAGCAATATTCTATAAGTGCGAGGATAATCATGGATTTGTATAGAAGTTCTGATTGTGAAGCCAGAAAAGCAGGTAAACACTTTCAACAATAAATCAAGGGCTTCTAAGTCTGTTCTTTATTATCTTATCAGTTTATCTCAAGCCACGTAGGGCCAAAAACACATTTAAAATTTTCAAGTAACAGACAAACATGCGCAAATCATGCCGAGGTCGACGGCCCGCTACAACAGAAATGTAAATTGTGCACTGTCGAGGGTCGAGCGGCACGAACCATAAATGTATCTATTCTCACCGAGGCGTTGGGACCGTTCCATAAATAAGCACATATCCTGCTCACGAATCATCCATGCGA
Source organism: Nicotiana glauca (assembly GCA_026770625.1). Lineage (NCBI taxonomy): Eukaryota > Viridiplantae > Streptophyta > Magnoliopsida > Solanales > Solanaceae > Nicotiana > Nicotiana glauca. Next base: position 95,302 of record MU735517.1, read on the forward strand.
CACAGGCACACATAAAATACATGCTCAATCAGTCAAATAAGAGCTTATCGGGGAATATTTATACATATAAAACCAATTCTCCTTTAACAATTTAAGAAATGAAGTTTAATACTCTTAGAAATTTATTACTAATTCGATGTGAGTTAAATGATTCAAGTTATCAATGAGTTCACAATTAATCACGTGCAACATGCTTTTGGGTCCTAACTACCCGGACAATAGCATAATAGTAGCTACGCACGGAATCTCGTCACCTCGTGCATACGTAGCCCCACAAATAGGAGCACATAATCAGTTACTTCACCTATGGGGTAAATTCCCCCTCACAAGATTAGAAAGGAGACTCACCTCGCTCTGAAGATCCGCAACCGGCATTCTACATTCTTCCGAAGACTTGCACCAACGCACAATGCTCCAAAACTAGCCAACGATCATAAAATCCATTAATATATGCTCACTTATACTTTACAACCCAATTTATAGCTATTCCTAACCCCGAACGAAAAATTAACAAAAATGCCCTCGAGCCCACGTGCCCGGATTCTGAAATTTCTCGAAGATAAAGTTTACCCATAACCTTAGGAACTCGAATATATAATTTTCTCTTAATTCCATACTCAAAATCGTAATCAAAATCCAAGATTTCTAATTTCCTAGGTTTTCAACCAAAACCCCAAATTTACACTAATCTTCATACTTAAATCCATACATAATTGATATATTTAACACAAAAGTGATGGGGATAACTTACCTTGACATTGACGACGAAAATCCCCTACTTGAAGCTCTCCAAAATCGCCCCAAGCCATGATAAATATGAGAGAAATGGCCAATCCCCGACTTTTAAAACAATGCTTCTGCCCCAGCTATTTCTGCTTTTGCGAAATTACTCCTGCTTAAGTGGTTCCGCTTTTGCGGTCAAAAGCCGCTTTTGTGATCCTTGGTTCAGCCCCCCTTTTTCTGTGGAACCTTGACCGCATCTGCGGTCCACGACCCTTCGAATGAATCCGCTTCTGCGGCTCCCTCAACCGCTTTTGCGGGGCCTCTTATACGGTCTCATTTCTGCAGAAGGGGAAACAGCAGCAACCAGATCCTTCAGCCTTCTTCATAATTCCATTTTTGATCTGTTAATCACCCGGAATCCACCCGAGGCCCCTGGGACCCCAACCAATCCCATAACACATTACGGACTTGCTCGAATCCTCAAATCACATCAAACAACGCTAAAACCATGAATTACACCCCGATTCAAGCTTTATGAACTTTGAACTTTCCAACTTCTATTTCCGATGCTTAAGCCTATCAAATCACGTCCGATTGACTTCAAATTTTGCATACAAGTCATATTTGATATTACAGACCTACTCCAACTTCCGGAATTGGATTCCGACCCCGATATCAAAAAGTCCACTTCCGGTCAAACATTACAAAAACCTTCAAATTTCTATCTTTAGCCAAATGGCTTCAAAATGACCTACGGACCTCTGAATTCACTTCCGATCGCGCTCCCAACTCCAGAATCACCATACGGAGCTACTCCCAGTCTCGGAATCCCAAACGGAAATCGATAACGTTAAAATGCACTCCAAACCAAACTTAAGAAATTTTCTTCCAAAATGCTACTTCCACAATAGGCGCCAAAACGCTCTCGGGTTATCCAAAACCCAATCTGGGCATGCGCCCAAGTCCGATATGATCATCATACGAACCTGCTGGAACCTTTAGATCCCGATTCCGAGGTCGTTTACTCAAAAATCCAAATCCAATCCTAGTTCATTCTTTCAACTTTAAGCTTCCCAAATGAGAATTTTCATTTAAATTTAACTCTGATCTTCCTGAATTTAAATGTTGACCATGGGAACAAGTCATAATACCCAAAATGAAGCTGTTCATGGCCTCCGACTGCTGAACGGAGCACTAATACTCAAAACGACCGGTCGGGTCATTACATTAAAAATATTCCAAACATATTATATATCCAACAATCTTTTCCTTAATCATTCTTCATATGAAATAGGATTTCAAGAAATAATTACCTGGAGATGAAGGAAAAAAGGAGTGAGGAAGCAGTAATGACAACAGCAGTACCAACAGAAATAAGCACCAGTAGAGCCAATTGAACATGAAATCGACTCAAATGAAGCAATATTTCCCAATAACAAATCCAAACCAGCCTTTTAAAATGTATGCCCAGAAAATCTTTCAATAAAACAGGCATAAATAAACCAGAAATTTTCAATGGAACAACAACCCTTTTCAGTATTTCTAGTTATTCCTCATTTTCTGAAAATTATTATCTCTCAATTTTCCTTGTGAATTCTATATCTCCAATTCTCTTAAGCTTTCTCTCTATTCTCTGTATCTGTTATTAACCTCAATATTCTCCTCTGAATTCTTAAACTTTTCTTTTTAACTCTACCAGACTCTCCAGATTATCTTTTAATTCTCTCAGTGTATCTCTCAATTATTAGAGTTTTTCAGAGTGTTTTCTCTATCTCCTCCCCTCTATCTGACTCTCTTTACTTCTTATAAGTTTTCAATCCTCTTTTTATCCAGATTTTCAGGCACCTTTAGTGGACAGTCAATCAGTCTATTACAGTCCTTAAAATCAGCCTAGTGCAGTCTCCACTACTAATTGTCTTTTATCTTTTTCAATCCCACTTAGTAGTGCTTATTAACTAATAAATTTATTTTCCCCCCTAGCAATTGTTAGCAGCCCCTAAGCACCTACCAAATTTGACAGGTCTACTGAAAATCCAGTCCAACTTCCTATTGGATTTTGACCTCTCAATTCACATTAAGAGGTAACTCAGATAAACATCGAGTAATCAGTTTCAAAGTCTCAGGGTTTTGGCAAGAGACTCGTTTCCTAAACAAACACAGGGATTCTAATTTTTCTAAGATTAGTCCTAAAACCCCCAAAGATAAAATCCACACACATTCAAATAAATATTTCTGAATAACAATGAGAACATCGAGAGCATAAATCATTCAAGAAAAATACATACATACATACATACATACATATATATATATATATATATATATATATATATATATATATATATATATTAGGAAAATCCGCCTAATGTAATTAAGCATTAATGAAATTGAAAACTAAATTACCAACAGACTATTTATACTAATTAATTAAAGAGAAAGAAAGATTCATATACTGGAGACTAAAAAAAACAAAATCAAAAGAAGAGGGAGAATCAGATAACAAAAATGAAAGAAAAGTAAAGAAAAATTGACAAAAGAAAACAGAGAAAGAAATACCTTAAATGGCTCAAGACAGACTTTGAACAAACTTGAAGAACTCCTCCGATTTCTTGACCAGAACATCCTTTAATCGCATGTTTTCATGTGATTACACACGAGTAAAGGCCATTGTAGCCTAGAATCTTCAAAAGACCCGTCAGATTTGGATTCGCGGAATTAGGGCCTTGTTCTCTGATTCAAAATTCGAACGGTTTGAGGGTGATTCGATGGAAAATAATGGTGGATTAGGGATGAGGGGGTCAAGGAGGTTCATGGGTGTGATTTTGGGGTTGAACAGGGAGGTGGCGCCGCCACCGGAGAACTGTGGCGGTGCTAGGGTGAGTGAATTCAAATGGATATTCGAAGGGTTCTGGTGTTATTCGAGGGTAAGGGGTCAGGGCTTTGGAAAGAGGGGAGTGAGGGGGTCCTACGGTGTAATTTTGGTGGTGGTTGGCCACCCTCCGCCGCCGTGGGCGATTTCCGGCAGGCGGAAGGCGGCGAAGTGAGGCGGCGTAAGGTCGGGGTTTCCGAAGGCTTATGAGAGACGGGTGGGGTTTGGTTCGATAGGGGTAAGGGGTCTGAAGGGTTTTGGGGTATACTAAAGGGGTGATTAAATTAGAGTCGTTGGATGATGATAATCCAACGATTGTGATTAAAGGGAGCGAGAAAACGGGGTCGTTTTAGTTACATGGGTGTTGGGTGGACCGGGTGTAGACGGGTCAGGTAATAGGCAAGACTCTAGTCCATTTGATCAAATGAATTCAACGGCTGGGATCAATCGAGGTCCAAACGACGTCGTTTGATCAAGTGAAAAGAGGAATCGAGTTTCAGGCGGGTATTGGGTTGGATTGGATTAGGTTTGGATTGTTTTGTGTGTGGGTTTGGGGAATTTTGGCCCAATTACGATTTCCTCCAATTCTTTTCCTTTTCTTTTTATTTTCTAAAAATTCTAATTAAAATAAAATACAAATCTAAATTAATCCTTGACCAAAATGTCCTAAAAATGATAATTAACTCTAAGTAGTAATTATCACAAACATAATTAAATACCAAATAAAAAGAAAACACAAAATTCGACATTAAATACTAAAATACAAAATACATTATTTTTTGTGAATTTTTTTTTTGTAAAACAACAATTTGCTTAATTACTTTAAAAATGTGAAATCAAATCCTAAATGCAAAAATGCAATATATTTTTGCATTTTCATTAATTAAACAAAATACACAAGCATAGACTAATGCAAATAATAACAAAAATATCACGAAAATTCACCAAATTGCACACAATAAAAACAGATAATTTTTTTTTGTTTGATTTTGTGGGAGTAATTTATGTGAGGCAAAAATAAACCAAATAGCTGTAGTAGGAGTACTAGTGAGTATTGAGTTACAAATTTGTAATCGACACATTTGACTCATTGTTCTAGGTCGTGATTTTTATACCTTTTGAACTGGGTGATTTTTAACGTAAACATTAGTGTGTTTACTTTGTTGCTTACTTTTAATTTATGCTTAAGGGGTAAGACAATGAACCAAGTTCTTTAGTATAAAGGGACGCACAATATATACTTCCTCCGTTTCAATTTATGTGAACATGTTGTGAGCACGTGATTTTTGCCCTATCTATGAATTATTCCCAAAAATTTAAACAAAATAATTTTTCTTTCATTATTTTATAATTTTGTATTTTTCTGTTAATTGTTTGCATTTTATTTGTGCATTTTAATTCATATAAAAAATACAAAAATACATTTTTGCATTTAGGATTTAATTTCATATTTTTAGTATTTATTAGAGGTTAAGTTGTTTTAGAACAAAATATAAAGAAAATAACAAAAATAGTTCACTTTTGCATTCTTAATTGTTAATTGTTAAAATTATCACGAAATAGATTTTAAATAATTTTAGAAATTAATTAGCTTAATTTTGGAAATAAGTTAGGTTTCGTTTTAATTTTTTGCATTTTTATAAAATATAAAAAATACAAAATGAAACAAAAAATAAATAAAAGAAAAACAATAAAAAAGGGTGGTCTTAATTGAAGACCCAATGTTGGGCCAAATCGGATTAGCCCCAAAAAATGCCCTACTCCAGGCCTAAGTCACCCCAATGCCCAATCCAATTCTTTCCGGGCCTCAGGACTGTTCGAACGACGTAGTATCGCATGCAAACGACGTCGTTTCGAGTTACTTAGATCTCAGTTGATCTCGGCCATTCATCTATTATCATCCAACGGCCACGATTAGTTATAGGGATTAAATAAAAATGTCCTAAGTCTCTGAAACCCTAGAGACCAGGACCTTCCTCCTCGTACACCCACCCACCTCCGCGATGGACCACCGTCTGCCGCCCGCCGGAATTCGATCACGGCGGCTGTCGGCGGTCAAACGCCGCCAAAATCACACCCCTGAGCCCTCTTTGCGTCTCCATCCCAAATCTCCAAACACTTCCCATTAAATCCCATTGGAACCCATCAAATTGACAAAACCTAGCGCTGCCCTAAGGTTTTCCGGTGGCGGCGCTGCCAGTATTCAACCTCAAACCAACACCCTGTGACCTTTGTGCCTTCCTCATGCCTCATAAGTCATTGACTTCCTTCGAAGTGTTCCAGAATGTCAATTCAATCTTGATCTTCAAAGGGCCAAAGCGTTCGATTTGAACCTGTGTTCGCCGAGTTTTTAGGTCCAATGCCCAGGGGCACGATGTCGAAAGTTGCCGGGATTTGAAAAGAGAGATAGAAAGAATGATTCAGGAAGGGATAATTGCGGTCCAGGACAGTGGCACTCAGAACATTGCACAGAATCCTTTTGTGGGGAAGATCTATGGCGACGGGGAGTATGATAATCCTCTCGAAAACTTGTTGAATGAAGGTCCCAGTAATTTTGATGGGCAATCCAGTGGCTAAGGTGTCGAGTTTTGTGGTTGGAAAGACACTCCATCTCTTGGTCAACTAGAATGGGGTTTTGGTGGTTTATTTTGTTGTCATTTCTGTTGTCCGGGTTATTCTCAGGGTTGTAATCCGAACATTGTCTTGTGACTCAAACCCTTCTATCTTTTCACTTTGCTTTGTTTAGTCATAATAGATTGCTTAAGTGCCTTCTATGTTTGTTCAAGGGCTGTAACTAGTTCAGTTTTCTTGTTTTGTTGTTTAAATCCTTTCACCGTCAGTCTAATGCAATTCTCTATTTCCTGCCATTTCTAGTCATTTTATTATTTCCCTTCTTCCTTTACAATTCTTTTATGTTGGTTCTAGTGACATGAGATGCACGCATAATTCTCAGCCTGGTTTTTAAAAAGTCAGTTTAGTAATGAAGCAATGGAACAATGTTGAAGATGTAAGGACATTCGAGGGAAATAGGTAAAGACATTTTGAGATCACTTCGAGCCCAAATCAAGTGAAACTGGGGTCAGATAGAACATAAAGAAATACTGTTGAAATGCATTATGCCACATCTGTTTGAAGCCAAGCCAAGTTCGCCCCAAGTCTACAAGGACCGTACGTGGTACCGAGATTATTGTCCAATGGTGCTAGAAAATTGACAAATATAGAACGCAAATATGTGAGTCAATCAAAAGGTGTTATGTGTGTTTTCCTCAGCTTGTTTAACTGCGTAGTTTGTACTTGGTATGTTTTAGAGATTGGAATGACGAAGGCATTTTATTCTGTTATCCAAACACTTTATCCTTTGTTACCCCTTTGAGCCTCGATTATTTTCTTGCATAGCCCTCTTTCGGAATCAATAATAAGACTCGCAAGCTCGAATGGGGAAGTAAGTGGAGAAACAAGAGAAAAAATAGTGAAAGGAAAGTGAAAGAAAAGAAGAGGAGAGAAAAAGAAAGAAAAGAAAAGAAGAGAAAAGAAAAGAAAAAGCAAAAAGAGAAAAGAAAAAGAAAGAAAAGAAAAGAAGAGGAAAGAAAAGAAAAAGCAAAAAATAAAAGAAAAGAAAAAAAAGAGAAGGAAAAGAAAAGAATGAAAAGAAAGGAAAAGAAAAGTGGAAGAAAGATCGCAACAACAAAAGTAGTCGCCTGAACTACGTTTGACTTGATCCCGAAAGGGTACGTAGGCAGCCTCTCTCTAAGGTTCAGTCACATCGAAATAAAAGTCCCAAAAGTCCCCCAAAAAGAAAGTGGGGTAGAAGTTGTAGTTGTTGTGAGAAGTCTGATTCCGAAAGTTGTAATACTGAACCCACGTTGAATTGTTTTGAGCCTTGATACCCTTCTTTCTAAACCCATCCAAAAGCCTGCGTTACAGCCCCAAGAAATACCTTCTGATCAGTCTTCAAGAAATGCCGAATCAAGCAAGTAGAGGTGAATCGTGTCAGAGGCTACGCTCTGGTACAAGAAGCAAACACTCCGGTACAAGAAGCTAACACTCCGGGGCAAGAAGAAAACTGATAAAAATGAGAGAGTCTTGTTGATGAAATCCTTCGCGGATACCCCAAGTCAATTAAAGATGAGAGAAATCAAAATGAGAGAGTCTTATTGGTGAAAACCTTCACGGGCACCATAAGGCGACGGTAAGACGAGAGAAAACTAAAATGAGAGAGGCTTGTTGGTGAAAACCCTTTGGGGACTACAAGTCGAATAAGGATTGTGAATCAGATCGGATAAACGGAGCATTGAAGCCCAGTTTCACGGCGAAAAGGTACAACAAGAGCCGAACATCGGATTTCCTAAAACAGAGTAGGCTGCAGGTGCATGTCAAGGTCGCTAGAGTCGGTATCCACATCGGATGGGTCACTCATCTCTAGGTTTCTTGTTAGGAATCGTCTCTTTCCATTATCCTTTACTCTATTCCTCCCACCTTGTTTTACTCCCATTGCCTGGGTCTATTGTTCAAAACAAGTGACAAATGACTTCAAAATCTGCCACCAATCTTTCCAATTAAACAGAACGGGATCTGGTGAGCACATAAAGGTGTCAAGTCAGGAGAAAACAATAAGCACAATGAGTTGGCCACAATCAACATGCTTTGGGATTCGTGTGAAATATAAGGGTTTGATACGTCTCAATTTAGGAACCACACAACAGATGGAGGGTGTTCTGGTGAACGGATCAGAGGTATTCTCCGTGTCAAGGGTAGCAAAGAAAGTGGTTGGTCAATAAACAAGCAAGATCTTCAAGTGGGAATCAGTTATCATTGTGAGTGAAGGAACAATAAAATCAAGGCCAAAGACAGTGGTTAAGTCAAGAAAAAACATCATACACACGAAGTGGGGACAATAGACATGCTGCGGGATTCGTATGAAACATAAGGATTGGGAGATGACAGTTCATGCAGTGCAACAAATGGAGGATACCGGTCCGCCCTCAAAGTTCAAGGCCACAAACCAACTACAACATTTTAAACTCACAGGTTTTCTTTATTTGAAACAGGAACAAAGCAGTGCAAGAAAGATGGAAGAAAAAGAAAAGAAAGGAAAGAAAAGAAAAGAAAAGGGAAGAAGAGGAGAGCCGACAAAAGGGAAGTTTCTCAAATCTTTGCCCTTGCCTGTCTTTTAGTGTGCACAAAATGATGTCATTGCTTTTCACATTTTTCCCCCTAGGATAAAAAGACCTAGTCTGATGAATCTTCTCCTAGAGTATGCATCTTAGTCTGATGAAACCTTCTCCTAGGATCAACATCTTAGTCGGATGAAACTTTCTCCTAAGATAACAAAATGGACCTAGTCTGATGAATCTTCTCCTAGAGTCGAAATCTTGGTCTGATGAATCTTCTCCTAGAGTCAAAGTCTTAGTCTGATGAATCTTTCTCCTAAGGTAGAAAACCTAGTCTGATGACTCTTCTCCTAGGATCTAAATCTTAGTCTGATGAATCTTTCTCCTAAGATAACAAAATGGACCTAGTCTGATGAATCTTCTCCTAGAGTCTGCATCTTAGTCTGATGAATCTTTCTCCTAAGATAAAAGAAAACCTAGTCTGATGAATTTTATCCTAGGATAAAAATCTTAGTTAAATAGTTTCACTCACAAGGGACGTACATGCCAATCAAGTCTTTAGTTTTACTCTCAACATCGTAGCAATAGCTCAGGTAACAACTCACAAGTCTTCCCAGTTACCAAACTGGGGCAGAAAATTTTCTTTGTTTGTCTATTTTGTTGCAGTCAGGAGCCCACCTGGAGAACAAGGGAATACTTTTCAAGTTTCAGCAGTCAGGAGCCTATTTGGAGAACAAGAGAAGTACAATTCAAAATTTTAGCTTTTACTTTTAATATCTGATAACATGTATACCCAGCTACCAAACTGAGACGAAAATTTTCTTTGTTTGTCTATTTTGTTGCAATCAGGAGCCCACATAGAGAACAAAGGAATACCTTTCAAATTCAGCAATCAGGAGCCCACCTGGAGAACAAGGGAATACTTTTCAAATTCAATAATCAGGAGCCCACATGGAGAACAAGGGAATACTTTTCAAGCGTCAGCAATCAGGAGCCCGCCTGGAAAATAGAGGCACATATTTCAAATTTCAGTAGTCAAGCATCACTCGGAAGAATGTCAAAACATCGCCAATCACAGTTCGCGACAACAACAAGGACTCCATTGAAAGAATACAAGTTCAAGGCAACACAAGAGCAAATTTGAAGACATAGATAGGAACTTTTGTAATTCATAGATTATAGCTTAGGCTAGCTTCTTTTTATTTTGACACGGTGTAATAAGGAGGTCAGCGAGTAGTAGCAGCAGTGAAATCAGAGCTCCCGGTAGTCCCAGCTACTAAACCTTCCCGAACTACACTGACCTGATTCCTTTTTAGCCAGGGATATGTAGGCAACCTCCGAAGTAGGGTGCGGTCAGACGGTTTTCAAAAATGCTTCACATGGAATATTCAAACGGGAAAAAATCGCTCGTATTTGCTCACTTATCTTTGCCCGAAAACTCTTCATGTTTCCGAGCAAAGAGGGGCAACTGTGAGCACGTGATTTTTTCCCTATCTATGAATTATTCCCAAAAATTTAAACAAAATGATTTTTCTTTCATTATTTTACAATTTTGTGAATTTTGTCTTTTTCTGTTAATTGTTTGCATTTTATTTGTGCATTTTAATTCATATAAAAAATACAAAAAATATATTTTTGCATTTAGGATTTAATTTCATATTTTTAGAATTAATTAGGGGTTAAGTTGTTTTAGAATAAAATATAAAGAAAATAACAAAAATAGTCCACTTTTGCATTCTTAATTGTTAATTGTTAAAATTGTCACGAAATAGATTTTAAACAATTTTAGGAATCAATTAGCTTAATTCTGGAAATAAGTTAGGTTTCGTTTTAATTTTTTTGTATTTTTATAAAATATAAAAAATACAAAATAAAAACAAAAAAAATAAAAAGAAATAAAAGAAAAACAATAAAAAAGGGTGGTCTTAATTGAAGACCCAATGTTGGGCCAAATTGGATTAGCCCAAAAAAAATGCCCTACCCCAGTCCCAGGTCACCACAATGCCCAATCTAATTCTTTCCGGGCCTTAGGACTATTCGAACGATGTAGTATCGCATGCAAACGACATCGTTACGAGTTACTTAGATCTCAGTTGATCTCGGCCATTCATCTATTAGCATCCAACATCCATGATTAGTTATAGGGATTAAATAAAAATATCCTAAGTCTCTGAAACCTTAGAGACCAGGACCTTCCTCCTCGTACACCCACCCACCTCCACCATGGACCATCGTCTGCCGCCCGCCGGAATTCGATCACGGCGGCGGTCGGCGGTCAAACGCCGCCAAAATCACACCCCTGAGCCCTCTTCGCATCTCCATCCCAAATCTCCAAACACTTCCCATTAAATTCCATTGGAACCCTTCAAATTGACGAAACCCTAGCGTCGCCCTAAGGTTTTCCGGTGGCGGCGCTGCCAGTGTTCAACCTCAAACCAACACCCTGTGACCTTTGTGCCTTCCTCGTGCCTCAGAAGTCATTAACTTTCTTCGAAGTGGTCCAGAATGTCAATTCAATCTTGAGCTTCAAAGGGCCAAAGCGTTCGATTTGAACCTGTGTTCGCCGAGTTTTTAGGTCCAAGAATTAGTAAGTTTCTTCTTCCTTTTAATTAATTCAGAGGTTTAGGGTTGTAATCGATTCTGTTTGCATCTTAGTTTTGATTTAATTCTGTTCTATTTTTTATTTGATTTTATGTGACTATGATTGAGTGATTCAGAATGTTTGGGTTTTGTTTAATTTTTGTTTGATGTTTCTTATTTTTGTTTTACTTTTCTAGTTTGATTTTGTGTGATTCCTGAGCATCTTTTGGTAATATGATTTAGTTCCAATTTGCTTGATTACGTGCCTACTGGATCCTTAGACTTAATTGTTTAATTAGCTTAGTTTTTAGGATTTTTGGTTATAGCTGGATAAGGATAGAACTTTGTTTAGCCATGGTTAATTCTAGACCAGCTACTAGGGTAGGAAAGGGGTTGGTTTGGTTTGATCTGATAATTTTCAGATCCATAAAGGGTAATTTAGGCATTATAGATAGGGGAATATTGTAATAACTGAAAATGGAACTCCCTAGGACTTTCTAGAAGGGGTTTTAAGAGAAAATTCAAAAGATAGGTGTACTAACTTGTGACACAAGTCAGTAAAGGAAGGACTAAGTAGTAAAAAATTGAAGAATAAAGGAGGACTAAAAGGAAAACAGAAAAGGGGGAGGTTGCCTGATCCTTGCCTATAAAGGCAGTCCCCTTTACCTTGAAACACAAGTTTTGGAGCTCACAAAATTCCCATAAAAAAACACTTGCTACAAATCTGAGCCCAGTTTTGAATTTCAGATCAGGGGAATTTCAAGTCTCCTCCTAGATCTTAACTGTTATAGAAAAACAAAAAAAAAACAACAAATCCAATAGAAAATTCAAAATAAGGCAAAAATACCAAAAGGGAACTGTTACATTGATCGTTATCCAGATTTCAACTCTAAATTCAACTAGTTAGCCTATTTAGGATCAAAATAGCTCGGATCCCCTGACTTCTGTTATGTACTCGAAGGATTGAAGTGTTTGATAGAGTTTAAGATGTATTCGAGTTGTGCTAGGTGTTTTTGATCATTGAAATTGTTCTGTGATGTCCTGGGCCAACTTTGAGTAGATTCAGGGTGTTTTTTGACTGAGTTCAATTCTTCCTAGGCTGTGTTCTGGTCTTTGCTCGTTGCTGTTGATTGTTACTGCAACTGATCCTTTTCCTCTCCTCTTTTCATTGTGTTCCATGTACTTTTCCAGCTTCATTTGATGTTGAAGGACTGAATCTGTGTGTGTATTGATCGATTGAGGAAATGAAATCTAAATCATGCTGATTTGATGTCAAATTTGTTCAATATTGTGTAACGTTTTTATAATTTGTACTAACTGAACTGTGATGGAATGTAATTTTGAATCTGTGTTCATTAGTTCTGAAAATAGTATTCTGGTGTATGGTGGCTTGATCTCCTGTGATAATTGCCTATTAAGTTGAAAACTGGGTGCAAACATGAATATAGTTGTTAGTTGCTTCGGTGTAAATCTTTGGAAATCTACAAGTATTGGGCTGCATCGAATGGCTAGTCACTTAGTAGAATCGGCAGATTTGTCATTAACTGAAAGTTTAGTTTAAATTAAATAGAATAAATGTAATAGTTGCGACAGACGATTGTGTTACAATTAGATTAAACTAGGGGTGTAATTTTAATACAAAATCCAAAGCCTCATTTGAAAATCAGTGATTACATCCTTGCATGGTTTAGTTTATTTTGAATAACACAGGTCCTTGAGCTCAGTTTATTCATATAGAACTACTTTTAAAGGTCGTGTTGCTTTGGGTAAATTGCTAGAATTGGAATCCCACGAGTTTGGCTCAAATAATGCCTGAAATCTGGTCGCAGGCTTGGTTCGAGACGTGTTTTCACGACGTTGTAATTTTATCAAAATAATAATAATAAAAGCGGTTCAAAATTAAAAGCACATAGGTTAGAACATGTACTAAAATCAAATAAATAAGCCAAATATAACAGTTGAGCGATCATGCTAGAACCACGGAACCCGGAAATGCCTAACACCTTCTCCCGAATTAACAAAATTCCTTATCTGAATTTCTGATTCGTAGACTATAATACAGAGTCAATAATTTTCTCGACTCGGGATTCAACCGGTGACTTGGGACACCATAAATCTCCAAAGTGGCGACTCTGATTTTTGATAAACAAATCCCGTTTCGATTGTCCTTTAAGTGGAAAAACTCCTTTACGTCCTTGCGGGTGTAGTGAAAAAGGAGGTGTGACACATGTTTGACTGTGCACGAAGTTTAAGACTTTTGGAATTTGTGGTCCTAAATAACTCAAAAAAAGGCCCAGAGTATTTGTGTGGTTATTAAAGCTTCTCATTAAGGGTACAATTATAAGTTTAAGCTAAATTGTTACCAAATTTAGAAAGGAATCAATTTCTTTGGAACGGACCAAAAAAGAAATAGATTTACATAAACTGGAATGGAAGAGTAACAATTATTGAGTACTATCTAGCTAGCTAGTTGTTGTGTATCTTTTTGACTGAAAAATGAAGGCCATAATATTTCCTCTCCAAAGTTGTCGTATGGTGCAGAGGGGCCACAAATATCCAACGCAAAAGGGAATTCCAAAAAGCAGCTTTTACTTGAGTATTTCTTCAACATTTGGAATTAATTCTTTCAAAGTGGTGATTGCGTATGCTTTAGTAAATGGCCTGGTGGGGAAATTAAACCACAGAGTAAATTTATTATTTACTTCCCATTTTATGTTGCAGTGGAGTTGGTATCTAGTATTAATTGCAGTATATATCACTTTGATTGTAGATATGCTAATTATTTCTCTGTTAGCATTTCATTTGCCCATGTATCCCACGAATGACCAGGAAAACTAATAGTTAATTAATGTGCTAGTATCTTAGCGTTTATCAACATAGTATCTTTGACATAAACTATTAGTAATATAATTAGCGTCTTCCTAATCCTTTGCATGTCATTTAATATGATGTTCGCTTGGCCCCTCATATCTCTTTTTAAGCTTTAGTGCTATAACTTTTGCTTTACTACTTTAAGCACGGATATGTGATGACCAGCCACGTCATCATGTCACATAGGCGCCATTTGGCATATATTAATGCCATGTGTAAGTTTACATAAGAAGAAGGTTAGCCTTTGTGAGAAGATTCTAGAAAAGTATGGACATTTCCTTAGGAAGAACCTAGATCTTTATGAATTTGCTAGGAAAGTTCTTGGAATCTTCTAGGCTTGTAGAGAATTCTAGAGAAAGCTCTTATCTTGTAAATATAAAGGACTTGTGTAATAATTAATATTTACACACTAGTCCGTAGGAGACTAGTATATAAAGAGGGTCATTCATTTGTAATTCATCAAGCAAACAATTCAAGTTCTCTTTAATACAAAGCTTCCTTTAACAATTCTCTTGTGTTCTTTCTTCCATTCTCTTAGCGATCTTGAGGGTAGTAAGGCTGACTTGGCATAGCAAGAACGTGAGCAAGTTGTGCAAGATCGTGAGCGAGTTGTCAAGTGCCGCATGTGTACTTAGTTAATAACTAAGGACGTGACAATGTGGTATCAGAGCGAAGGTTTCAACTAAGGGAATGGCGAATGACGGAGAAATTAATGCTACCAACACCCATGCCAACGTCATCCAGGATACTACTGGCAAGAGCGGCCGTAGCAAAAAGAGGAATGCCACCAACAAGAGACAGGAGGTTCCACCCGAGGTTGTATCAAACGAAGGGCTTACATCCCAAGAACCATCTGCCACTGAGGCAAGCGAGGATGAAGTGGAGGTCTTGCGGAGGACGTCTCGCTCGGTAAAGAGTGGCTGATGAAGATGAA
This sequence comes from Nicotiana glauca, assembly GCA_026770625.1. Classification (NCBI taxonomy): domain Eukaryota; kingdom Viridiplantae; phylum Streptophyta; class Magnoliopsida; order Solanales; family Solanaceae; genus Nicotiana; species Nicotiana glauca. Next base: position 110,390 of record MU735517.1, read on the forward strand.
TGCGGGGATGGACGTCGTGGAGATCTTTGGACAACGCTTGGGGAAGGTGGAAAGCAACCTTAGTGTTCTTGAGAGGCATACTCTTGAAGAGATTGAGAGTATCCGAAATGACTTGGAGGGACGTACACAGACCGAGATGGAACTAAGGCAAACCATCACTACCTTAGAGTGCAAACTCATGGAGGCTTTGAGTACTATCAATGCTATGAAGGCAAAGATAGATTCACTCGAGGAGCATCTCAATGCTGGTGTGACCGAGGCAGCCAACAATGTTGTGGTGATGAGGGAGGTCAAGATCGATGCTCCCAAACCCCCGGTGTTCAAAGGTGTTCGTGATGCACAAGAAGTGAAGAACTTCCTTTGGCACTTGGAGAACCACTTCAGGCACGGCAAAGTGGGGGACGACAAGGCCAAGATTAACACTGCAGTATTGTACCTCTCAGAGACTGCCATGCTCTGGTGGAGAAGGAAGACGACCGATATAGATAAAGGTCTATGTACTATTAGCACATGGGATCAGTTCAAGCGACAGTTCTTTCCAAACAATGTCTTGTACGAGGCAAGACGCAACCTTAGGGAATTGAAGCAAACAGGGAGCATACGTAACTATGTCAAGGAGATCACTACCCTTATGCTTCAAATTCCCAACCTGACCAATGATGACTTGATGTTCTACTTCATGGACGTGTTGCAAAATTGGGCTAAACAGGAGTTGAAACGCCGACAAGTCATTGATATAGACCAAGCCATATTGGAGGCCGAATCATTGATGGATTTTAGGCATGACAAGCACGACAAAGGCAATGTCAAGGAGTCAAAGGTTAACAATGTCAAAGGTGGGGGAGATCGTGGCAAAGGCAAGGAGATACATCAACAATACCCCAAGACTCAAGACTCTAAAAAGTCGAGTGGTCGTCAGGGCTACGCCAAGAAGAAGGCACAGGCCGAGAAGAAGGGATGCTACATATACGGAAGGCTGCATGGCTTCAGGAATTGTCCCGACCTAAAGAGCATCAGCACCATAGTCTGTGAACGAAAGGAGCAGCCGCAAGGAGAGAGTTCGAGAACCGCACAGTTGGGTATGATCGGATTATGTAGTGCTATCACAAAGCAATCTATCCAACCTATCGAGAGTGGCAATCAGTGCGTGGATCTCATCATCAATAACAAGCCCGCTCGTGCAATGGTGGATACTAGAGAAACTCATAATTTTGTGACTGAGGTTGTGGTAAAGAGACTAGAATTGAAGCTTGCTCCAACCAACTCTCGCGCCAAGACCATGAATGCCGAGTTACAAAATACCCGTGGGGTAGCTAATGGAGTAGGTGTCAAATTGGGAGCTTGGAAAGTTATGACAAACTTTATTGTAACTGCTATGGATATCTTTGACATCATACTGGGGCAAGAGTTCTTTAGACATTGTCATACTTTGATCGACCCCTACCTCCAATGTCTCTTGATTATGGAGCGAGAAGGAGCTTGTATGATATCTACAATGACTATGCCACACGGACAGATCCAAGCACAAATCTCAGCTACGCAGTTTGTCAAGGGGATCAAGACGGGGGAGCCAACGTTCGTCGCAATCATTGCAAGTCTATAAGAAGACAAGATTTTTTAAGAGACATTTCCGCCTAAGCACTTGCCTCCTAGGCGAGAGGTGGATCACAAGATTGAATTGGTGCCAGGGTCTAAGCCACCTGTATTTTCCCTATATCGTATGGCATCGCCCGAGCTAGAGGAGCTCAAGAAACAATTGGAAGAGTTGTTGGATGCTGGTCACATTTACCCATCAAAGGCACATTTCGGCACATTAGTATTGTTACAGAAGAAGAAGGATGGATCGTTGCGCTTGTGCATAGACTACCTAGCAATTAATAAGGTTACAGTGAAGAATAAGTACCCGATCCCGCTCATTGCTGACTTGTTCGATAGACTTGGGCAAGCCAAATACTTTACCAAGGTGGATCTTCGAAAGGGCTACTACCAGGTTCGCATTGCTGAAGGGGATGAGCCAAAGACAACATGTGTGACGAGATATGGAGCCTTTGAGTGGTTGGTGATGCCCTTCGGCTTAACCAATGCACTGGCCACATTTTGCACCCTTATGAACAAGATTTTTCATCCCTACCTTGATCAGTGCGTGGTAGTCTACCTAGATGACATAGTCATCTTCAGCAACACCTTGGAGGAACACATGGAGCACTTAAGGAAAGTTTTCCAAGTCTTGCGGGAGAACGAGCTATACATCAAGAGGGAGAAGTGCAAGTTTGAACAATCAAAGGTGCACTTCTTGGGCCATGTCATTAGCAACGGCGAGCTACAGATGGATGAGGCTAAAGTACATGCTATCCAGTAGTGGGAGGCACCTACAAAGGTAACGGAGTTGATATCCTTCCTTGGCCTCGTTAACTACTATCATCGATTCATCAGTGGCTACTCAGCAAAGGCTGCACCATTGACTGAGTTGCTAAACAAGAACAAGCCATGGGTTTGGATGGAGCATTGTCAAAAGGTGTTTGAATGCCTTAAGACAGCTGTAACAGAGGAGCCAGTCTTGGCATTACCTGACTTTGCCAAGACATTTGAGGTGCACATAAATGCCTCAGACTTCGCCATTGGGGGTGTCCTAATGCAGGGTAAACATCCCATAGCGTTTGAGAGCCGAAAGTTAAATGAGACGGAGCGGCACTACACGGTGCAAGAGAAGGAAATTACTGCCATTGTGCATTGCCTTCGTACATGGCAACATTATCTGCTCGGGTTGAGGTTCGTGGTCAAGACCGATAATGTGGCTATTAGCTACTTTTAGACACAGAAGAAGCTCACACCAAAACAGGCTAGGTGGAAAGACTTCTTGGCCGAGTTTGATTATGTGCTAGAGTACAAGCCGGGCAAAGGTAATGCTGTAGTTGATGCCTTGATACAGAAAGCCGAGCTTGCTACCATCACTTCAGCAACTTAAGACATTAGTGACTCTATAAAAGAAGGTATGCAACATGATCCGACAACCAAACAACTTATCGAGTTAGCCAACCAGGGCAAGACGAGACGTTTTTGGGTAGAAGACGGACTATTGCTTACCACGAGATGACGGGTCTACGTGCCTAAGTTTGGAGACATTAGACGGCGGATCATAAGGGAGAGTCATGATACAATGTGGGCTGGTCATCCAGGCCAACGTCGCACCAGGGCCTTGGTTGAGTCAGTCTACTATTGGCCACGCATGCGAGATTATATAGAATGTTATGTGTAGACTTGTCTTGTATGTCAGCAGGACAAGGTTGAGCAACAACAGCTCGACGGACTTTTGGAGCCACTACCAGTGAGCGTCCATGGGAGAGCGTGACTATGGACTTTATCACTTGCCTAACTAAGTCCGACGGTTATGGTACTATTATGGTGGTCGTGGATAGATTTTCCAAATATGCCACCTTCATGCCCGCCTCACCAGGTTGCATAGCCAAGGAAGCTACCAAGCTATTCTTTAAGAACGTGGTGAAGTATTGGGGCTTACCAAGGCATATAATCAGTGATCAAGACCCCTGCTTTACTGGAAACTTTTGGAGAGAGTTGTTCGACATACTTGGTATGGAGCTGAACTTTTCTACTAGTTTCCACCCACAGACGGATGGACATACGAAACGAGTCAATGCCTTACTAGAATGCTACTTGAGGCATTATGTAAGCGCGCACCAGAAAGATTGGGCAAGGCTCCTAGACATCGGCCAATTCTCTTATAACTTGCAGAGGAGTGAGTCCACGGGGCAGACACCATTTGAGCTAGCCACAGGCCAACAACCACAAACTCCACATTCATTACCAGCTACGTTCGAGGGAAAGAGTTTGAGGGCTTATCATATGGCCAAAGAATGGGAGGAGCAGCTTGACACTGCTATGTCCTACTTGGATAAGGCAGCTAAGAAGATGAAGAAGTTTGAAGACCATAAACGGCGTCCCACGGACTATAGAGTTGGGGACATGGTCATGGTGAAATTTAACCCAAGACAGTTCAAGGCACTACGGGGCATGTATCAGAATTTGATTTGCAAGTATGAAGGGCCATTTAAGATCGTCGCTAAGGTAGGCAAGATCTCATACAAGCTTGACATGACATCGTATCTTAAGATCTACCATGTCTTCCATGCCAGCATGCTTAAGCCATATCATGAAGATAAGGATGATCCGAGTAGGGGACAATCAAGTCGAGCACCAATGACTATCACTGCCTCGCATGATCGGGAGATTGAAGCTATCATAGATTATCAGGCCAGGCGAAAACAAGGGCAAAAAGCCACCGCTATGTTCCTCGTCCATTGGAAAGGGCAATCACCGGAGGAGGCCACGTGGGAACGATATGAGGACTTGTGGCAATTCAAAGATAAGATCCGAGAGTTTATGCAGCAGCATTGCGCCGCGGTCGTCGCAATATTAGGTGGGGGAGAGTGTGATGACCCGCCACGTCATCATGCCACATAGGCACCATTTGGCATATATTAATTCCATGTGGAAGCTTACATAAGAAGAAGGCTAGCATTTGTGAGAAGATTCTAGAGAAGTATGGACATTTCCTTAGGAAGAACCTAGATCTTTATTCCTTGGAATCTTCTAGGCTTGTAGAGAATTCTAGAAAAAGCCCTTATCTTGTAAATATCAAGGACTTGTGTAATAATTAATATTTATACACTAGCCCCTAGGAGACTAGTATATAAAGGGGGCCATTCATTTGTAATTCATCAAGAAAACAATTCAAGTTCTCTTTAATACAAAGCTTCCTTTAACAATTCTCTTGTGTCCTTTCTTTCTTTCTCTTAGCGATCTTGAGTGTAGTAAGGTTGACTTGGCATAGCAAGAATGTGAGCAAGTTGTGAAAGATAGTGAGTGAGTTGTCAAGTATCGCACATGTACTTAGTTAACAACTAATGACGTGTCATATATATGTGGAGCATGGCAGATCTCCATTAATTGAACTTTTATTCTAATCTTTGATGCCATATCTTTGAGGGGAAAAAAGGAATCAACATTAATGACTTAAATTTTGATTGAACCATTGGATTATTGTTGTGGCTAAATTAAACGCACATGCAAGTATAATCGGTCATCAAGTAATAAAGTGACTAAAAGTCGGATGTCAAACCCACAAGAACTTGTAATTAACTATTAACTAAATTAGATTATTGATGTATGGCTATAATTCATGGTTTAGCACATTATGTCCCTTGTATTTTATAATCTTTAATGATAAATTACACTTTGTTTGAGCGTAATAGAGTATATTTTATGTGTAGGTGAATTCGAGATAAAAGTAGAGCTAAAGGGATACTTAAACGTCGAAAGTGCGTCGAGATTAGTGAAAGGGAGAGGCAGGCAAAAGCCAGCTCGACCAGGCTTTAGCTTGGCTAGGCCAGCCAAAGGCCAGGCTGAACCAGGCATTAGCCTGGCGACGCCGGCCTAAGGCTAGGCTCAACCAGGCTTTAGCCTAGCAAGGCCAGCCAAAAGCCAGGCTGAGGCTGGCGACCCCAGGCCTATGTCCAGGTCCAGTCCGAGTTTTAAGGACTTAAATTATTTCCCAAATTGACTAGGATTTGACCTACATGTTTAGGGCTTGTCCCAAACATATAAATAGACCCAAAAACGCCACTTTAAAGGACTTTTGCGACCGAAGGAAAGAATAGCTCGTGGAATACTACTTAGAGTTAGAATCATTGATTTCTACATCCCTTTAACTTTACTCTGTAATTTAATTATGCTAATTACTTTGGATATTGTTACTATGAGTATGAGTAGCTAAACTCCTAATCTAGGGTTTTGATGGAACCGATTGAATGATGATTTTCTCGTTACGTAAATATAGATTTGCCATAGTATTCTCTCTATTTGTTCAACTATATGTTTATTGTTTTTGATTGAAGGGCCCTCAATTAACTGTTGCTATTTAGCGTGCATTACTCGGGAGAGAGTACATATTTAGGTAGTTGTTGAATCACATCACTCCTAACGTATATGAGGGATCAATACGAAGGGTTTAAAGGTAGGATTAGGGATAACGAAACCTTGGGTGCGATCTAAGTGAGTTGTACTTAAAATCTAGCTAGCATAATTTGGGAGAATATGTCTAGTATATTGTTGTAATTACTCAGAAGAGAGTTACGACAGTCAGAGAGCTCATTATCGATAGAGAAGACTTAGGAAAATTTATAGGAAACATAGCTGAAATGATTCCGACAATAGGAGAATCAGAACCTTAGATCATTCCAATTCTTGTCTACAACCTGTTCATAGTTAGTTCTTAAATATTGCATTTTCATTACGTAATATTTAGTTATTAAAAATCCAATCTATTGTTTAAATATTTTCGAACAATATTTTGTTCAACCAACCACAAAATATTCCAATCCTAAGTATCTAACAAGAATTAGACCTAGAAATATTTGATTCTAACATAATTAAAATAAAGAAAAAAATAATAAACTCTGAACAAAGGAAGATCAACTTTTTATGTTATCAATGTGATGAAACGATCTTGAGTTATGGACTATCTTACCAGTGGTGGATCCAGAATTTTAAAGTTATGGGTGTTTGCCGATAAAGACTTTAAAAGAAGAGGAAAAATGAATTTACTTGTGGGTGCTCACTCAATATTTATCTAAATATTTGTATAATTACCTATATAAATTTATAAATTATGGTCAAAGTTAATGGGTGCTTAAGCACCCACAAGTGCCCATGTGCATCCGCCAATGTATCTTACAATCCTATTGTATTCTTCGATTGAATTGACTAACTAACTTATCTAGTTTATTGGTTAACATGGTTAATATTACTCATAAGAATTTATCAAGTTCTTACCCGCCTATTCAAGCTAACCTAATGCCTATATGTCTATGGAAGTAGAATTAACAAGAACGCATTTATAATTTCTGTAAATCAACCAAGTAAGGCAATTAGGTATATATCTATCCTAACCGCGAATTTGTTCCCCGATGCCTAGGTTCAAAAACTTGCTCTACTCAATCCTATAAGCATTCAAGAATTTTTACTTTCGAGTTTAATTATAGATTCATAGATAGTATTCAATTGGTGATCAAATAATTAGATAATTAAGCGCAAGATTAAATAAATAAAATAATATGATAAATCAAGAAAGCAAAATTAGTATCTGAATGACAATAGTCATGAAAGAACCACAATCCTAGAACGTGAAGTTTAGCTCCAAATAGACATTGTAGAAAAACAATAAATTATACAAAGAAACATAAGAATTACTAAGTTTGGTGGAAGAAAAGATGAAATCCGGCCTCCACAACGGCTCTCTGCTCTCCCTAGGTCAAAAGTTTGTCTATAGTTACAAAAGTAGCATTTTTACATGTATTTATACCAAGTAGGATCGTGCCCAGACGAAAACACCTTCTCTCTGCACAAAATACGAAAATAACTTTGTAAAAATTGTACAGGCGCACTGCATGGGGCAACGCGCCACGCCATGTGCTTGTGGGGAGCTTCAGAGAGCATGCAATTTGAGGGCAATAGCAATTTACACAGTTGCGGCGCGCTACGCACTGCCCTATGCGCCGCGGTAGTTGAAATTTGAAAAAATGTAAAACATAAAAGTTGTAGCTATTTTAAATATATTTCCAACGATATATTGCGGTGCCCAAACAGATTTCTGAGCGAAAAGTTATGTGCATTTTACTGGACAATGCGCAATATGCCTACTCGATTCCTTGTTTCGTTCTTAAAGTGCACTATCATTCGTTGATCCCCGAACATGATCCAAACTTAATCCTTGGGCTTTTACTCAGACTTTAAAGCTCCAGAATAGCTTGAATTCATTTCATAATATCTACATAGATCGGAATCACTCTACAAGGCATAAAGCACATATTTAGTGCAAAATGTACACTAGCGATTAAAGCTCAAACTCAATTAAAGTGCAGTAAATTAGAGTGCAATAACCGTCTAAAATACGTAATTCTAGTCTATCATCAGCTATATATCTTTGGAAACATTGAGCTATAGGTCACGGTCAAGCCATAGAAGCAACCACTAATACATGCATTAGGATAAACTGTCTACACCACACCCCTAGGGGTACATCGCTTCCCCAAATCCTGCATTAATGCGTGATACTTTGTGCGCCATTGTCCTTTATTGAGCTATATATCCGATCCTTTGGTGAAAACTGAGATCAACAACTATGAATAGGCTATGTGAGTACACATGATATACTAACATTTTTGGTTAAATATATTAGTATTCAAGAAATATGCTTTAGTTTGAAGATTGTTCGCGAAATTTAAGTGTGTTCACAGGGATTTTGTACAAGTTTTGTTGGAATTTATGAATTATTTCTTTTAAATGTATATTTTAAAGTTGCCTCACCAAGGCCCAGTGTATAGATTCATGACCTTCAATAAAATTTACCAACTGAATTTGCTTTTCAGAAGATAGGTCGATTGAATTGGACCTAACATAGGCGTAACAGAGAAAATCGAAAGAACAGTGTACGATGTTCTAAATCACCTAAAGTGGTCGAAATTAATTATTTATAAACAACAGTGAATATTTGTACGGATGTTTTAATTCACCTAAAGTGCTCGAGATTAATTATTGATATACAACAGTGAATGACAGGGTAAAAATCATTTTCACGTGCTAATTGACTCGAATGGTGGCTGTTTTCATGCATTGCATTTGCTCGTACACTAAATTCAGTCACAACTCAAAATCGAGTGAGAAAGGCCGATGACTAGTGAGTCAGTGACCACTAGTGAGTTTAATTTTAGTGCGCTCAATGTATAATGTTAAATGCTTATATATTAATCTAAAAATACAGTAAATAACTTGTTAGCTGAATTAAATTTTTGTATAAAATTCTTTACACTGTTAATATAAAAATTACATTCTTTTCAGAAATAAAAAGAAAGAAAACAAAAAGGTGAATTTATCAGCATATTAGCTATTACTCCCTTCTTATAGTAGTCTGTTCCAAAAAGAATATCATATTCATATATTTGCGTAATAAATATTTTTTACAGTCACACAAATACTATGACACCCAGAAGCAGTGGTTAGGCCTGCAATGCTATATGGGACCGAGTGTTAACCGGTTAAGAACTCTCACACCCAGAAGATGAAAGTAGCAGAGATGAGGATATTGAGGTGGATGTGCGGGGCATACAAGGATGGATAAGATTAGGAATGAAGATATTAGAGAGAAGGTGGGCGTGGCCCCCATAGAGGACAAGATGCGGGAAGCAAGACTCAGTTGATTCGGGCACATTCAGAGGAGGAGCACTGATGCACCGGTGAGAAGGTGTGAGCGACTAGCTGTGGTGGGCATAAGGAGAGGTAGAGGGAAACCTAAGAAGTATTGGGGAGAGGTGATAAGGCAGGACTTAGCGCGTCTTAGGATTACTGAGGACATGGCCCTTGATAGGGGATTGTGGAGGTCGAGCATTAAAGTTGTAGGTTAGGGGGAAGTTGTGGATATTTCCACTGCGCACTAGAGTGAGACTAGCTAGTTATGAGGTAATCATAGGAGGTTACTGATCAGTTACCGATACAGAGAGTTATTTGTTGGATATTAGTATACCCTTCATCTATTTCGTATTTCTTATATTTTTTTATATTGCTGCTATTTTGTTATTTTGTGTTATGTTGTGTATTTTATGTTATTTTTAGTATGAGCCTATTGATAGTACTAACGTATCGTCTCTTGTTGAAGTCTTGAGCCGAGGGTCTCCTGGAAACAGCCTCTCTGCCCCCCGGGGTAGGGGTAAGGTCTGCGTACATATTACCCTCCCCAGACCCCACTTATGGGATTATACTGGGTTATTATTGTTGTTGTTGTTACACAAATACTATGACATATTTAAAATTACAAATTTCAAAAATATTATAGTTACAGAAATGTTACGGTAAAATTTATGCTATAATTATTTTATTAAGATAACAAGTTCCAAAAATCAACATATTTTATTAAATTTCAGGCCAAATGAGGTGAAACATATGAAGCATAGACGCAATAAGACTAATTAAAAATGTGTTTTTTGCAGAATTAGATCCTATCATAGATTGTTCAATATTAAAGTATTATTCTACTTAACGGCAGTTAACATCAGTTCAAAAAAGAAAGTTTGGTGCTAATGCACTGCGCTTGAGCTTTTCTCCTTTTCGTCTATAAATAGAGACTTGAAAGAGGTCTGTTTTAAGAAACAAAATAACGATGACTAGAATGATTCTTTTCATGAGAGCTAATTTCTTTCTCATCTACTTCCTCGTTTTCTTAAGATCTGAAGCAAGAACTTTGCTAGGTACTAATCTTTTTTTTTTTGGCTCTTTACTTCCTATTTAACACCAAGGGAAACTGCCGCAATTCTATTTTTTTTTTTTTTTTACTACTTAACATTAGTATCATTTCTTCAGTTAATCCACATGAAGATATCATATCAATATAACATTACTGGTAGCATGCTACTCTATATTTTTTTTTATAGTATTATATTTTTTTCGTGGCGCTGGCCTATATATCTTCTCGTTCTTTTCCTCCGTTTCCTATTTCCTGGGTATTTGTAACGTAGGAGTATTTTATTTAGAAACGTGGTGATAAAGCGTATTCAAGCTATCTGGAGGAGATGATGTAATGTTGCTGCTTCCATTTTGTAATTATGCCTGTTAGGGACAGAGAGGTTTTAAAATTTAGAATTGTTTGGTTCAGACTAGTTGTTATTGATTACGTACATCAACAATCCAGTATAATCCTACTTAGTGAGGTCTGGGGCATCCTTCCCTCCAAGAATTTTCCACCTTGCTCTTGGGGAGACTCGAACTCACAACCTCTTGGTTAGAAGTGAAGGTTGCTTACCATCGTAGCAACCCCTCTACATTTAAAATCATTTTTATATATGTATACATATATATTTTAAGCCAAAAGCAGTTATTTATCTTCTTTTATTTTGGATTAACAAAAGCAGAGCTTGTTTTATTATCCCTTTGACCCGCTTTAAATCTACCTAATACATGTGTGGGGTGTGAGAGAAATCTCAACCTCTTGCAGAGTTGATTTTCCTCTAAACCATCTATGGTCTTAATTACCGTGGCAAAATTCGGAATTTACGTAGTTAAGAGTGTTCAAGAATTAGTACATATTTGATCTATATACAGAGTATATATATAGCGTTCCTAGCGATGCCTCCGGTGTTGAGTAATTAACCCCCCGTTTATGAATCTTGTTTTATTTCCTTTGTGCATGCACATAATTCATTGGCTTGTCTAGTTATAAGTGAATCACGTACGTAGACTAACTTTATGTTTGGCGGTGCTACAGAAAAGCAACATGAGCAGAAGGTGGTAAAATCTGGTCCTGGAAGGCCAGTTCCAGGACCTCCAGCCCCAGAATCAGCTTCACCAAGTAACCAAGAAAGACTTAAGAGGCACGCTCATCTTCCACCTCCTGCGCCCAAACATGGTCCGAAAATCGTTCAAGTCACAAGCAGCAGCCATGGTAGAGAAAGCAGTGAGCTCTTAATTACAATTACAAGCAATGTTATTAGTGATAATGAGCTGCTAATTTTGCTTGTTCCGAGTACTTCATCAGACAACCAAGAAAGAATTGTGCAGCACGGTCATCTAACACCACCACCACCAAAGCCAGCTGATGGGCAGCGTGAGATTATTATCACCTCCTCTACTACTACTAATGACGATCAGAATAGTAACTACATGGGAAGAGAGGGACGAATACTGCTACCTCCCTCTCTCAACCATGATGCACCCATCGGTGAACTCTCAAGCACAAGGCATGGACGTGGCCATGGACTTGAACCTCACAAATATCCAATTTCTTCCTTACCTCTTCAGGCTTCCTATTAAATATTAAGCTACTAGCTCTAGATCGGAAGTTTATTAAGTTGCCGTACTAAGTAGTTTTTTTTTTTTGGTTTAGTACTTGATTATATAACCTGGCTTTAGTTCAGCTATATTGTCAAATATGATATGAAAATCTAATAACGCGAGTTAGCGAGCTAGCCTTCTAGAAGACCTATATCGTCTTGTAAGTTGTAAATTAGTGTTATCCTATCCTTATAGTTTTTGTGTGACATAACTATGTACTTAGTAAATGAATTTGATGAGTGATTGTTCTCAAGAACAACTTCATTAATTAATTATAATGACATGCATTTTGATGTGTATATTCACACCCAATGTTTATACCAACCCAGTAATTATAACATGATATATGATAGTATATGTTTTCGCATACGCCATTGTTATTACAAACCATAGTTAATTATATATGACACATTAATTCTCACTTTGATTTTTCGTTTGCCCTTGCTGAGAGGGAGGAGCTTTGTGCTGACTGTCCCACGGATGTTTTGGGTTTAAGGCACAATTGGTGGTGGAAACGTACATCTCTCGAAAGGCATTAAAGTCATTAATGTGTGCTCTACTTCAAAGTTAACTCTGAAATTAAAAGAGCCACAGAATATATATTACTAGTAAATGATTATAAAACCAACATCGTAAAATTTGTGGAGAGTGGGCCGGACAAGCCACTAACTTTACCGAGAAAGTAAAGATACTCTTTGTTTAAGTCTAAATGTCTCTATTAAATTTCAAGTAGGAAAACTAGTACCTCTGTCTATTTTCTAAGTAGCTCGTTATAAAAATTGGTTAATTCATAAAATATTGCTAATATGTGATGACCCAAGCCGTCATCACTTGTTTTAAATTAAATTCTATGACTCGAGACCTTGAAAATCTCATTTAGAGTCACCTCTTTGTGTGCGCAGTCCCGGCGCATAGCCGGAAAGCTTAAATGAGAAACTGTGTGAAAAATGATAAGTTTTGACTATAAACTGAATTAATTTGACTTTGGTCAATGTTTTGGGTAAACGGACTCTGACCCGTAATTTGACCGTCCCGGAGGGTCCGTAGGAATATATGAGGCTTGGGCGTATGTCCGGAATCGAATTCCGAGGTCCCAAGACTGAGAAATTATTTTCTGAAATAGTTTAAGGAAATTTGAAATGAAATTTAATTAGAACATGTTAGTATCGGGCCCATATTTTGGTTCTGGCGCCCGTTACAGGTCTTATATATGAATTTAAGATGTTTCTATGAAATTTGATGAAAAACGAACGTCGTTTGACGTGATTCGGACCTAAATTGGAAATTTGATGTTTCTATGAAGTTTGAAAGAATTTACGGATTTTGAGGTTTAATTCGATGTTTATGATGTTATTTTGGCGATTTGATCGCATGAATAAGTTCGTAGGATGTTTTTGAGGTTGTGTGTATATTTAGTTTGGAGCCCCGAGGGTTCAGGTGAGTTTTAGATAGGCCACGCGGTGCATTTTTGAACTTAAAAATTTGATGGTATGAACAGACCTGCAAGCTTCACATTGCATTTGCGAAGCCTGGCTCGCAAATGCGAAGGCTGCCTTGCAAATGCGAACAGCCGAGGTCTACCCTTTTTCCTCGCAAATGCGAGATCTATGTTCGCAAATACGAAACCTCCCATATTGGCCAGACCTCGCAAATGCGAGCAATAGGCCGCAAATGCGACTATCGCAAATGCGATAATGATGTCGCAAATGCGAAGGTCCCTAAAATTTGAAGCGTTCGCAAATACGAACCAAGCTTCGCAATTCCCATATTTGCAGAGGTCGGGGTTCGCAATTGCGAATCCCTGTTCGCATTTCCTATATCAGAGACCTGCAATTTTACACTTAAATAATTTTGAACCCCATTTTTCATATTTTCTCAAACTCAAATACACTTAGGCGATTTTCCAAGAACAAGTCTTCTTTCAAATCAATTGTAAGTTAGTTTTTACTCATTTCTTTCAATCATTAACATCTTTTAACATGATTTCAACCTAAAATCAAAAAATTTCATGGGAAAAATTGGGTGTTTTGGGTAGAACCTAGGTTTTTCAAAAATTGGGGATTTGGACCTTAATTTGAGGTCCGATTTCAAAACAAATTATATATTTGAGTTTGTGGGGGAATGGGTAATCGAGTTTTGGTTCGAACCTCGGGTTTTGACCACGTGGGTCCGGGGGCGATTTTTGACTTTTTGGGTAAAATTTTGAAAAACTCATTTTTATGCATTGGCGTTGATTCATTTAGCACTTATTGATGTAATAAAGTAATTTGTGACTAGATACGAGCGAGTTGACGGTGGAATCAAGGGGTAATGCTATAGTTGAGACTTGAGTTGAGTTCAAGGCATTGAGGTAAGTGTATGGTCTATCATAGCTTGAGGGATTAGGAGTTGAGTCATATTTGTTATTTGCTTCTTGTTAAGTACGACGTATATGCATGGTGATAAGTATCTATATGTTTGTGTCGAGCATGACCGTGAGTCTTAAGTTGATGGTTGTTGTGTTCTTAAGTGACACCTCGGATGTTCAATTGATGATTCTTGATATTGAGTGATGATTCAGTTTATTCTCGTGGATTTTATTTATGCTTGAGTATCGATATTAATTGGATTGAGTAGGAGTTGAGCTAGTATTGGTTATATCTGGTTCTTCCTTGCCGGGATGATCGAGTTGATATTGTTGTTCCCTTGCTGGAAAATTTTCATGTTGCTTTTGTTCCCTTGCCGGGATATTATTGTGATATTGTGTTGGATCGAAATGGGAGCGGGTGGTACGCCTACCATAAGTATTGATGAAATGAGAGCGGATGGTACGCCTACCACAAGTATTTATAAAATGGGAGCGGGTGGTATGCCTACCACAAGTTATTGATGAAATGGGAACGGGTGGTACGCCTATCACGAGTTATGATGAAATGGGAGCGATGGTACACCTACCACGAGATTTGATGAAATGGGAGCGGGTGGTACGCCGGCCACGAACATATGAGAAATGTGATCTAGTTGCACGCCTGCAACGAGACATGTACTCACAGTGAAATCTGCTTTTATTTCCCTTATATGTGTTAGAGTTAGATTATTGATTTTTCTTATTATTCTCTTGAAATTCTGTATTATCTGCTATCCCCAAAGCATGTTCCCCTCCCATTTAAAATGTTTATTCTTGTTTATTATCCGCTGTGTATGAGTGTAACTGCACAGATTTATCTGGAGTCTAGTCCTAGCCTTGTCAATACCTCGCCAGGGTAGGTCAGACACTTACCAACACATGGGGTCGATTGTGCTGATACTACACTCTGCACTGTGTGCAGATCCCGGAGCAGCTTTTTTTCATCAACAGTAGATCAGGAGTTATCCTTCAGCCCACCGAGACTCTGAGGTAGCCCTGCTGGCGTCGGCAGGCCCGGCATCTCCTCTATCCTTTCTATTTCTGTTTCATCTCTTCGTTTCTGAGATAGTGTGCCTTTACTTTCAGACTTTGTATTTAGCATTCTTAGATCGTCTGTGACACTGTGACACCAGGTTTTGGGAGATTATGGCTCCAGTTCATGTAATAGACATAGATTTCAGTTATTATATCGTTGTCTTCCGCTTAATTATTAAATTTCCGCTGTTATCATGATTTTGCTTTATAATTGTTAAAAAGAAGTAATTGGATAATGAAATAAATAGTTAAGGATTGGCTTGCCTAGCTCTAATTAGTAGGCGCCATCGCGACTCCGAGGGAGGAAAATCCGGGTCGTGACATAATATTAGCCAAATTACTAATATTACCCAATTAGCTATTTGTAGCAATAAAAGATCAAATTTTTATTTTTTTTTGAGTGGGTATTATTAGAATAGATTGTGTACATCTTAAGAAGTTTGAATCTCAGTTTTGGGATGATTTGGTGAAGTTTTGAGGTGGCTTGAATTAAAAATTCGAAGTAAAAACTGAACATAAAAAAAATGATATGTGTATCACACTATATATCATTCGTGTATCACATATGTATCATGTTTATATCAATCATGTATCACATGTATATCCATGTATACCTATGTGTGAGATACATGTGTCACAGAAGAATGTTTCGAACTCGATTTAATTACGAATTTTGATACAAAACCAGTCCAAATCACCTCCAATCTTCCTCAAATTTTGTATATTGACTTATCTATATGTTTTCAATGAATTTTAACTATATCCATTGAAAAAAGTTCTTTTTTGCTTAGATTTTTGAAATATTGTATTAATTTTTTAATGTTTCATCACCTTATTTGCTACCTTATCCATAAAATTCCTTTCCGTCTTGCATCTAATGTTGCTAATCATGCTTAAAAATATGGAAGGAGATTCTTGCATGCAATTCTTTGAGAGAGAAAGAACCTTATTTATTTGGTTTTTCAATTTTTATATGTGCTTGGCTAGTTTTTATAAGTCATTAATGGGTAGAGGTTGGTAAGTTAAGACTTATTCGAGACATTTGTATAAGTTTCCCTTTCAAGTAATTGATTGTTGGGCTGAATCAACCCAATAATCTTATATTTTTAACATGGTGTGATATTGTTAATTTTGAGTCAAACATGCACTATTTTCTCTTAAAGCCCACATACCATTAAAAGATCCTTATACAATCTCTCTCTCGAACGACGTCCCACGTGGCCCATCACTACAATCCAGGGGTCAATTTTTGAGATTCAATGTGTGTACCACCCACACCATCAGAGTTTTATGATAATTGAAGCCCGCAGCTAGTTTCTTCTTGTGTGCGCATCTCAATGCTTGTAAGGTTAAACAAATCGAGCCCCGTATAATCATTCTTCCATCGCCATACTTGTCTATCCAAACCTGAGTTATGATACCAATTGTTAGGCTAAACCAGTCCAAAAATATACTTAACAAGGTATGATATTGTCTACTTTAAGCCAAGCCTGCATGATTTTTCCCAAAATGTCCCACACCATTAAGAAATTCCTATACCTTATATGTAGACTTCTTTTTTTAAGTTACCTATGTAAAAACCTTATTCGTACACCCATCATTAATGAACAATTAATCGTAGTTCTTAAAGAGAATATAAAAATAGCTAAACTGTAAAAATAAGTATAGGTTCTGACAGCAACATCTCAATTCAGATTACATAAGGTTGCAAGCAGAGGTGGACCTATGTTATGTGTTGAGGGGTCACAAGACCCCGTTAACCTCAACAAAAGCTCTATATATATATCTGTACACATATATGGGACCCTTAAATATTTTATTTGTGCCCCAAATATAAAAGGGCAGATAGAAAAGTTAGGTTGTGTTGGGCTGTTATGTTTTCCCTCCTTTGCTTTGTGACCTGGTTCAAATCATATCATAACTTTTTTTTTTAGTTCTTTGAATACTACTTAACTTTATACTTGATAACCAATTGCTTTATTTTTTACTTTATTCTTTTTTTTTTAATTTCAATTATAGTTTAGTTCTAATACATAATAGTCAACTTAATTATTTTATTTTTTTTCAGATTCTTACCTTAAATTAAAAGCTTTAAATTTTAACTTATCGATCTGCAAATAAAAAAATGCAATCCTTCTACCACAACTTTCTTCATCAATCATTTTGACCCCGACTCGGCAATGAAAACTAAGAGTTTAAGACTGATCTTCAGTTTTTTGACTATTAACATACCCTTAATCTTGATTTTTAGTAAATTTTTGATAATTTAAAGTTTAAACACCCTTTTGATCACCGGCCTCTTTTTTTATATTAAAAAAACTGAAAATTTTAAAGTGCGAAACATGCATAATCAAACATTTTCCCTTCCCATAGTACAGTTTATCCAAAATTAATCCAAGCCAAGTATAGTCAATAAATTAAACAGACCGTGCTAGAACCACGAGACTCGGAGAATGCCCATACACCTTCTCTTCGGTCAACAGAATTCCTTATCCGGACTTTGTTTTCGCAGAACAATAACAAAAGAGTCAACTTTCCTTTGAATAGGGATTCAAATAAAAGGTGATCCGGAACAATCAAAAATCAACTCCAAGTGACAACTCTAATCAATAAATAATTCATGTTTCAAATCATCATTTTAATTGAACCCACAATAATCCATAACTGACAGGGGGTTTGAAAAGGGGCGTGACATGCATGACTTTAAATAATTTTTACCAAACTTGCTTTTCAGAAGATAGGTCGATTGAATTAGACCTAACATAGGTATAATGGGAGAAAATCCACAGAACATTGTACGGATGTTGTAATCACCTAAGTGTTCGAGATTAGTTACTGATAAACAACAGTGAATATTTGTACGGATGTTTAATTTGTTAGGATATACTATAAACCATGCGTATTGTTATAGTATTCTTTACGGAACAATTGTTTATTTATTTATTCAATTCAATAAAGTTTTATTTTAAATAGATCATGTATTCGTTTGTGTGTCCA